>JAIPRL010000583.1:34186-111155 GCA_025469235.1 Pemphigus obesinymphae
AGGTAGGTATTATATTTAGTCTCTCATCTCGTTTTTAGTCAATATTATTTCCGAAAAAATTGGGGTATTTGTGACTATGACAATAAATATAAAATTATGTAAGATAGTATTGAGATAAAATATAAGCGGGAAAACGTTTGCGAGCGCAGCGAGCGGTTTTTTTCCGTTATTTGGGCCAGTCAAAAATTTTGCCCCCCCCCCCTTTCAAAAACTAAAATGACGCCACTGCCAAAAATATCGAATAAACCGTTTTTAAATCGATATTGGTTATATTATTACTATTATGCAGCTCGGATTTCATGTAGGTATTTACAACTTTTTTCTCGACGCAGTACCTATATTATGCTTTTCGAAGCACAAAATATGTGTTTCATATTATACCGACTATTACCTGTACCTACACGTTTATATATAGGTACTATATAGTAACGAATTTATTTTCGGACATTTTTTCATTTTTCAAGAAATTATGAGAATAAACCTATATTTTACCGAGCATCCATTTTTCGTTTTTTTTTTTTCTGTTTTTTTTGAACCGATAGTAGGTAGGTACACGTACCTACTTTTAATGCTGATTACGAATCTGAAAAATGGTGACCACCTCGCACTTGGTTTTGGAAGTTATATGGGCTTTTGAATTTCACGCCAATTATGCCGCGAGCGTAAAACACATTCGATTCCAAGGGATTACACTATACGCTACTGTCATAATATACATAACTCATAACCAGTACGGCTATAGCCCGTTGTTCTCATGACCATTGATTAAATATACATAGATAGCTATATGGAAAATGGAAACTATTATATATTAGTAATGTTTATTATCAACAGATAGTGTCATATGTATTATCTATTATAATAAAATATTATATTGTGCACAAATATTGGTTACATACCCATATAATATGACGTGCGTTTATTTACGTGGGCTATCTCTATATATTGTGTTTAATCAATGTCATGACTATAATAATGCAAGATGGGGCAAAAGATACGCATCGGGTTTTTTGAAGGGTTGTAGAATAAAAACTATTGAACTCACAGAAATAAGGTTTATATTTTTCGATTCAGTAGACAATCTAGTTTTTTACGTCAAGTTTTGAATATCACACATTTAAGATGATGGCCGTCAGCTGCGATACGCTCTTGAAGGCGATTCTGGAAGTTTTCAACCTATTGTCGGCACATTCGGATGCTTCCTCCCCGATTCTCTCCTTAAGTTCTTCCGGACTAATGAAAATCCAAGGAAAATTCATGAGAGTCCTTCCCGCTCCCCTAAAGGTACTGTATATCGTGTGCAGTATCCCAATTTGGGGTCATTGGGCTTTACATTTTTAAAGGATAAAGAGCGCACCGTCACTGTTACCGCTGAACGTTATGTTTCAATGTTGGAAGAGTTTTTTGAACCTAAACTGGAATAATTGAGCGAGACGAAAAATCTGGCAGACATCTGGTTCCGCCAAGACGGGGCTACATCCCACACAGCTCGAATTTTAAAGGCGAAATTGAGACAAATGTTCCCCGAGCGCCTGGTCTCTCTGAGGAGTGACGTGGAGTGGCTTGCGCGCTCACTAGACTTTAGCATTTGTAATTTTTTTCATTGGGGATACCTAAAGGAAAAGGTTTTTAAACACAAAAAACGAAAGAACTTAAATAGAGAATCGGGAAGAAAGTTATGACTATACCCGTCCGAATGTGCCGACATATGGTTGAAAATTTCCGGAATCGTCTTCAAGAGTGCATCGCTGCTGATGGCCGCCATCTGAGAGATGTAAACTTTAAAACTTGATGTAAAAAACCAGATTGTCTACTGAATTGAACAATATAAACCTTATTTCCGTAAGTTAAAGTTTTAGTTTCGCGTAGCGAAGTAATATTTTTTTGGGATGGAGGGAAGGGGCAGTGTGTTAATTTGGCCAACTGATTGCACTTTATTTTGTATGAACAAAAAAATAAAGATCTATTTTAGCAATTTGGTCGACTAAAAAGCTCATTTTCCTAAAATACTTCCTTAAACGTAAAAAAGCCAAAAAAAAGAAGGTCGACCACTTATTTTTACCTTTCACGAATAACCGACTGACAATACGATTTGACCGACTAAAGCAACTTTTTAGCTAGTTACGCCCCTATATGTGTAATAATATAATATATGTATTTAAATGTGTTATAATGATTTTAAACGTACGAAACAAAATAATTTTCAAAATTAACCTAACCTAACACTACATTATTAGATAGTGATAGAGTATAATCTTTATCGTAGTTATAAACGATTAGTTGTGCAACTTGTAGTTTCACAAGTTGTATGCGTGTGTGTCAAAAATTACACACTACAAGTTGATACGATTTTCGCCACGATTATCGTACGGCTCGCCTCGCCAATTCTAATTTTTCTTTTTTTTAATTATGTAGTTTTGAGTTTTAAAAACGATGGTGAAGTCATAATTTGGTGGTCAGATTTATTTTAAAAATTATAGCAATTTGAACGACATATTTTACGTTGCATTTTCGTATCAAAAGAGTCGTTTTTACCCGACGTAATTATTGGAAGCACTGATTACGAAACATCAGTTCCAAGTTCTTATGTTTATATGTCACATTACAATAAAATTTAAAAAACAGTAGGTACCTACTTTCCATACACTTCGGTAAACCGGTCACCTAACGGGTAAGAATGGCCACTCCTTATACGCCTGCCTGCTCCGGTCCCTTTTTAGTAGTTTTTTTAGTAGCTAATTCACTCTAAACAGTATATACCTTCCAATGATGATTTTTAAATTTTACCCAATATAGAAAAACGTAAAGAAAATCTACCTTTTATAACGGAATATTTTTGTAAATGGAAAAATAACAAACAAAGTTGTCATGGCATACACACATAGATAAGTATGTAAAGTAGGTACATTATTACATATTATTAATATACATATATATTACTGAAATATAATAGATACATAATAATTTAAATGTCATAAAACATTCAATTATTTTCAACAATAACTGCAGTTATGTAAGTATTCCCAAACTATGGGTCACAAAAAAAATGTTATAACTAATAACCTTATATTATGTTGTAATTTAAAAAAAAAAAAATGAAAAGTTGCTTTTAAAAATACAACAGAAAAGATTTTCGTTCATGATAGCAATCAAAACTAAATTTAGGAACAAATTATAAAATTGTCATTATATGAAGTATAGGTACCATCTGTAATATAGTGAATAATGTATTCATATATATATTGTATAGATAAAAAATTTGAAAAAATGCAAAATATTGTTCACATAGAAGACATTTGTTACGAATATATTATATTTACAAAAAAAAAAGTCGTATTAAATCCACAAATAATTTTTCAAAAAATTAATTTGTTTCATTATAATTTAAATAGGTACATTAAGTACACAACTGGCAAAATATGATGACATCATGTTCAGAGTAATCAAATAATTTAAAATAAGTACCAAAAACGGTGAATAATATAAATGAAAAATTAAAACATTTTTAATTAAGGTATTTCAATGTTTTTTGCTATAACTATAAAAGTTATGTACGTTACAGATTTATTTTTAAATATTTGTTACAAATCATACAACGTCAATGTCTATAATTTTATTTATGTTAGCAATACACAGAAATCACCCCTATAATGAGTAATAAAAGGTCATACCTATGAAAATTTTGAGAACCATTTGGTATCTGGTTACGTAAACTTGGTAACCGAGAATCTCTCAAAATCGTTTTATTGGAGCAATAATACATCACTCCCTATTTTTATATTTGTCTATTTATTCAACAAAAATTAAAAATTATTTTAAGAAATTATGTTTTGTATTTTAATGCATATTTTTAAAGACTTTTAAATCGTAGCCCCGATTATTAATTATTACACTTATTTCATTTCAAAATTTCCATAATTCGTAACTGTCTAACTATATTATATAGTACAAGTATTATACGTAGCTCAAAAACCCACTAAAATTTTTAAATAGACAGTTTTTTTTACATACATGCATATTTAAACGTCTTAAGTTTGAATTTTATTATTTTCACGGATAAACGAATAAATATTCTAGATTCAATTCGCAATTTAATATATGTATTAGGTAGGTAACTATATAGGTATATCCATATAATTTGAATTTAGATTCGTAAAAATCTACTGGGTGTAGGGCATTTTTTTCAACCCACTTTCGAGTTTAAAAACACTGTAAATTCGATACATTTTTTAGCTCCCCCTCCCTCCCCCCCATTATGACCGTATTATAAAGTATATATATATAGCACATAATATAAAACAGAATTAAAATCGAAACATAATAATAATATAATATACGTGCGTTTTGTTTGCCAGTTGATTTTCGAGGAATTCCGCCTGGGCACGTTGTACCTGGGCGAGTGCACTGGCGGCGAAATGCAAATACTCGAACTGGGCCGGCCGTACGTGGGCGGGTCGTGGTGCGGTTTCGGGCCGACGGAGGGCAGCGCACCGGCCGTGTACTACAGCGAGGCGGGCACGGTCACGTTGACGCTGCGCATACCGTACAGCGGACTGTACACGACGTTACCGTTCACGTTCGACCTGCGGTTCAAGTTCCTGGACAACCGGCACGCGTCCGTCCGGCTGGGCCCGCCCTCGGATCCCAAGGAGCGCGGGGAGCTGGTGCCCGGCACGCACTGCAGCCGGAACTTTTACGAGTGCTACAGGAAGAGGTGTTCGCTGCAGTCGCCCAACTATCCGGGCATATACCCGCGGAACGTGACGTGCCACTACACGGTCCGGCAGAAGGTCGTGCCCAAGTGCAAGCACGCGATGGTGTCGCTCAGCCAGAAGCAGAACACGCAGCTGTCCAGGTCCAAGTGGGCGCAAAAGTCCAACGGGACGGTAATCATCCGGGTGAACGACATGTGCAGCGAACACGAGGACCGGCTGGTGTTCCACGACGGGCCGTCCGAGGACGACCGGGTGCTGCTCAGGTTCTGCGGCGGTCCGGCCATGCCCCGGGTGGTGGCCAGCGGGCCCACCATGCTGGTGGTGTTCAAGTCGTGGGAGCACAACTCGCCGGCCACGTTCTCGTCGCCGTCGCCCGTGTCCCGGCTCCGGAGCTTCGAGCTCGACCTGCAGATAGCGTTCGTCGACTCGGACTCGCTGGACTACGCCAGGGGGTCGCCCGCGTGCGAGTTCGTCATAAACTCGTCGGCCACCGCGTCCAAGTCGAGACGGGGCGCGCTGGTGAACCCGCAGCACTCGGTGCCCCCCAACAGCACGTGCACGTACAAGTTCCAGGGACAGCTGGACGACAGGGTGTGGATGTACTTCGAGAGCTACGGGCACCGGAGCACCAGCAACTTTCTCACGTTCAAACCGTGCCCGACCAGACTGCGGATATGGGACGGTGCCGGCACGCTGTTGGGCGATCACTGCGACACGCCCAGGCTGTGCGAGCACATCACCGTCGCGGCCAACACGACCCGTCTGAAGCGACCGTGCACGCTGGACGAGAGCTACCTGTCCAAGTCGCCCAGCGTCATACTGCAGGTGCACTCCGTGCTGGGCACCGTGCTCGAACCGTTCAACTTCAAGCTGCACTACGAGTTCGTGGACAGCAGCGCGTACGACCACGAGAACGACGACGGGACGTGCGTGATCGAGTACAGGGTGCGCAGGTCCATGGACATCGCGGAACCGCGAAACGTGTTCCTGTACGGCCGGGGCGGGGCCAAGAGCCTGGACTGCCTGTACCGGCTGGAGGCCGAACCGGGACACCGACTGCAGATCGTCATGCGGAACGCGTCGTTCGGGTCGCGGGAGTGCGCGCCCATGGCCAAGACGGTGTCCGGTAAGTACGCCTGTCCGGAAGACGACGGCCCGAGGCTGACCGTGCGCGAGGTGTTCTGGCACAGCGTGCGCATCGAGCGCGGGTGCTACTGCCAGAATTTCACAGAGGCCGCGCTGGGCGCGCAACAAGTGACGTTCGACCTGTCGTCGGACACCGTGGAGATCCACTTCAGCATACCCGGTTTCGACGTGACCGAGGACTTCACCAACACGTTCTTCAACGCGCACGTCCGCGCGATCCGGTCGCCGCCGTGCCCCCGGAAACAGTGGGTCCGCGGTTCCGGCGGCGAGATCGAGCTCGTCTACCCGCTGGAGGCCCGCGACGACCTGTACTGCCACGACAAACCGTGGCTGCTGGAGGCCCACCCGGACCACAGCATGTTTGTGCAGACCTGGGGCCATTTCCTGCCGCTCAACACGTCCGTGGCCCCGTGCAAGACCCGGAACCGGATACTGCTGTACGCGCTCCGGCCGGTCCGGCTGATCCGGCACATCTGTCCGACGGGCACGCCGCACGACAACCGGCACAACGTGTACATGTTCTCGGACGAGTGGACCAACTACGTGCCCGCCGACCGGCAGAACCCCAGTTTCATGGTGGAGTTCGTAGCCCAAGAAACCGGTTCCATGGCGTTCAAATGGCTGGAAGTGTCCAAGCCCGCCGCCAAGCATGTGGCCGTGTCGTCGCCGTCGCTTCACAACAACAACCAGTCCAACCGGTTCGGGTGCGCGTACGGGTGTCCTGAGCTCAACGCTTGCATCAGCGCGACGCTGTGGTGCGACGGCCACCGCAACTGTCCGTCCGGCGTGGACGAGGCCGACCTCAACTGCCAGACCAAGTGGCCGTCGTTCAAAGTGCTCAGGTCGTACGGCCTACCGGTCGTAGGCCTGGGCCTGGCCGGCGTGGTGTTCGCACTGCTCGCGTGGATCTACTGCCGGAGGGAATCCGACTACAGGCATTACGACGAGCCGGAACCGGCCACCGAGAACACCCGGTCGTGTTCCACGATCGCCTCCTGACAACAGTCTTCGGTCGACACCGTTGACGTTGTCGACCGAGAAACGTGTGTATAAAACGACCCTCTTGCTCAAGTTCTATACCGTGTTGTTCGTTTTCTATATTATTTTAAACGCGTATTTGTTACACGTTATTCTGTCCAAACGTAGGTGCCTTATATAATAATATATATATATATATATATATATACATATATTATAATATTATGAGATCTATTGATTTATCAGATAAACCACTGTATGTCGAATGGTAGATTTTCAATACCTAGTTAGGTACATTTTAGTCATTACTATTAAATATAAGTAAAATATTCACACACACACACAAATATATTTATTGAAAATTAAGTTAAAGTGGTAAAGAAACAGAAAGAATATTATGTAAATGCACAAAGTATTAAACGTAAATATATTATATTACACACAATGGTCGGTTAGATATTCTTACATAAAAAACCATATGGTTGAAATTTAATCATTTGGTACGATATAATTATCTATATTGTAATAATTAAACATAATTTAGTTTTTGAAACACCTTTAATTTTGTAAAAAAAAAAAAAAAAAATTATTAGATATTTAATCTTTTTGTTTTAGATAAATGTACACAATTCGTCCCTTAGACCAATGTATGTATTATTGCTATAAGACAATTACAAAGTCAGTATACCATTTAGTATATTATACACAAAGAATTATTATATGCCAATATAATGTGATACTGCCTTGACATTTTTTTATTATATAACATTTTACTATTAATCACTATGATTAACAATAGACTTTTAGTTATTAATGAATTTTTGTTAATTGGACAAAAAAATAAAGAGGGTTTCTATTAATATTTTAAAATCCAACAATTTTAAATTTTATGTTATAAATAAATAAATATATACGCACATAATATGTATATATTATATTGTTGTCGCTGAACAATGTATACTAGTGTTACCATAGTTTTAAGAAAAAGCACAAGTGTAATAATATATTCCTTTAGTTTATAATAATTTGCACTGTTATAATATATTACATATTTTAGAAATAGACAGATGTATTACTATGTCTCTACGAATATAAAGCAATATATACCTGATATATATTATATTATATAAATATGTACTACCTATGTCCTAAATAATATAATTAACAACAAGAAAAAGGATACAATAATAAAGAATACATTTTAAATCAAAAAATATAAAATCATTTTAATAATTGTGCCAGTTTGCTCACTTTGCTGTTATTTCTCACCATATCGACTTTGGTTTCCCAAAGAGTTCTGACTAGTTTCACGTCATCTTTCTCGTCCATAGCTATATCTTCAGATAGTTGCGGGCAAAACCTAAATAACAACAGCAAAATCATTCAAGTGATAAACATTTAAACTTAGGAAAAAATTTACTACCTAAAGAAATCTGTTTTAGTTTTGTAACACCATGATCTAGCTCTACATACAACGCGACCCTCTGCTTGTGTCGCTTGATCAATGAGCAACAGACCCAACGCTGAAAATCCAAATACTAAACGTAAACCATCACTTACACTATTTGGTTTGAATATATCCAAGTTTTTCACCTAAAACAAATACTGTAATTAATTAATTATTCATATAATTTTAATTAATAAAAAATTCATATTACAAATTGAATTGACAATATTGTTTTAATATTAATGCAATAAAAAAAATAACTGAATTTACCTCAGTCACGGGTATGCATCCAGTTCCTACAGAAACTACAACGGACGGATCATGCATTTCATGAGCCCTGTTTGTTTTGTACAGTGCTAAATTGTATTCCTCGATTTCAGTTAATGTGTCCAAAGTAGGGTTGTTTGAGATCAATCCTCCATCCAAAAAACGACCAAACATTCTATAACATTTAATATTATTTATAAATTATAGTTAACTTAAAAATGTGCACTCTGCTTGTCGAGTGTCAGTTGAGATGAAAGCACTCCGCTCGCTCATTAGGTATACTACTGGTAGCGGATATATCAAATTTTAAAGCAATAATAAATCATTACATTCATTAAAATGATTCTGACTGGAGCTTTGGTATAATAATTAAAAACGGGTTAAGTAGGGAGTGGAAACACTTCACTCGTTTGGTGTTATTAGGAGTGGAAGCATATTATACAGGATATTCTTGTCGGATGTATTGCATTCAAACAAAACCACTCTGAATGGAGCTTTGGGGTAAATATACTGTCAGTTATATATTCAAACATTAAGTATGTATTCACCATAAGAACAAATCTAGCAATATATCCGAGTATGACCTTACTAATTATGTATAATATAAATGATACGTATTTACAATAATTGCTAGGCGTACTATACTATATTTAACTATAACTATTATTCCGTATAATTTTATGTCAAGATTTTATTTATTATATTCTATTTAAAGTTTTTTTTCCTAGTCGATTTCTTCCGATTACTAATTAATAATGCATTTAAACAATGAAATACATATTAAACTACATTATACAAACAATTAAAATTGGCATGACCCATGTATAATTTGTACATTTATATAATGATACATTTATCTTATTTTTCAGAATAAGAATTAAATATAACTAAAAATGACTGATTTATATGACTGATTATTATGCACCCATCCTATTATTTTAAACAAAATATGGCTATGAAAATAATTGATTTAATTGGTATAAAATTACTATGAGACATGCACATGAAATTAAAAAAAAATAATTATTGTAAAACCACTAGCTCCCTTACTATGCACGAAATCTAAAAAGATTTTTAATCGTCGATTTTTTAAATATAGTTAAAGTAATACATAACATTAAATTTTTTCAACTTTCAAATCTTAAAATTTAATTTTATTACCCATTTAGACTTAAATATTTAAAAATTCATGATTTTTTTCAAAAAATTTAAATGGCTATAAAAAAAATAAGACCATGGATCGGTAAGATCCAGTCGGTAAGTATAATATTATTTCAAAAAAGTAATAGTAAAATAAGTAACCATGACAACTTTATTTGTTATTTTATTTCTTTACACTCAAGAAAACTACTGGGAAAATCTTTAAATGACCTCTCTTAAAAATACCAATTAAAACTAATTTGATTTCAAAAAAGCTCTTTTCCTATTCAACACCTTCTGCCCCCAAAAAATTTATAGACATAAAAAAAACCAAGTATAACCAATTCCTTGCTTCACTCAGAATCTAAAAAACTTCAATTTTAAATTATAAATACTCAAAGACATGATCCCCTAGTATAAAAGTACTTATATAGTTATATAATATATTTAATATTTTCAGCTATTTAAATTTCAACCTGAAATAACTTCAATTATTGAAATAAATGGCATTGATTTATTATCGCCCTGCCATTGGCTATAAATTTGAATCATCTCACAACGGGTAAATTGTATGATAAGTGCATAATAGTGTTATCATTTTATTGTTTATATTTAATTACACTATATTTTATGCTAATTATTATATTATATTTTTATAGTAATAAATTTTGTAATTCCAGAAATAATGATTCTTTTGAAAATTTTGTAAAAAAAATTGTAAATTTTCAAATTTACACTGAATATGAAGTTTAATACTTTATTGGGGATAATAAAATGTTAATTTTTGTTTTTTTTTTTTTTTTACAATTTTGAGCTTTTAAATCCTAAAAGGAGCAAATTGAGTTTTAAAATTACTCTAATTATATTCAAAAATTTTGAAAATCAGTATTACAGTAGTCGCAATTATTTTTAGTCTTAAAATTTTTGGGAAAAAATTAATTTATACTCCACTCGCATTTAGAGAGTAATCTAGAGTAGATGGAGACCGGTTTCATCCCTGTTACATCATCATAATATCAATGCTATGTTGGCATAAGAGCGCCAATATTTATTGACTGTTTGTAAACACATATAATATATATGATACATATTACGTTATTTGGGGTAAAGCTATATAATATATAATACTGGCCTGCGCGCGTTGGGGACAAGTTTTTATTGTTGGGTTTTACATTTTCACAGAATATGTATGTAATATTATTAAAAAGACATCAACATTTTATAATAGCATTTTTCAATTTATCAACTTACAAACATTTTAGAAACACAAAACAAAAAACAAATTATAGCCAATAATATTATCTAACGACCTATATAACCTATTTTCGATATATTCATTTTTAAAGATTTATAGTTATTGAAAAAATCAAAGAAATTGATTTTTAACAACTTATAAAACATTTAAAAATGCCCATTAAAAATCGACTATGTAGGTTGCTGTATAATTCTGTTTTTTATAATTTTTTATATTTCATCTTTCTATGATATTCTCAAGTTGTTAAAAATTGTCTTCACAAAACCCCATAAAAATTGGGTGTACGGCATCCTCTTAAGTTGATTCAATAACATTATATTTATATATTATTTTGGAAAATTATAAAAATATTGAATTTTTTTTTTATAAAATTAGTAATTTTAAATTAATAAACTTCAAAATAGGTATTTCATTTCTATATTAATTAAGTTAACCTAAGAAATACAAGTTTTAGATTCTGACCAGAGTCTCCGTGCATATCCCACAATAATTTTGCCCCTATGAAATTGTTGCTTTCCCTTGCCATATTTTATTTTTTTTTAAATAATAATCATTTTAAAATAAATAGTTGAATATACTGCAGTGTGTTTTTACTATATTATTTTTTACTAATTTATTTTCTGGATAATACCTAAATTGATGCATTATTATATAAAAGTACAAATAATACATTGAACATGCTGAATTAAATTTTATATAGGTTAATGTATTAAATTAATTAATAAGTATCATTAATAGGTAATTCAAAGAAAACAACTGGGAAAAAAGTACAATATGATAGATAAAATCACAACATAAATAAAACTATACTGAGTGTATAATTTATAGTTATTTACACTAATAGTTATGTATATTACATCTAGCTATTGTAAATAAATATTGTTTATATCATAATTAGTAAGAACACATTAAATCACATTTATTAGGTTTGTTCTTACAGTGTAATGAATATACTGAATATATAACTGGCAATAATAGTTATACTTACATACTTACCAGTGTAACTAAAACACCATTTTCTAGGGAGTGACATGGATATTATTTTGTCATAAGATTATCAACATCTAAGGTATTATCGATGGAGTGTTTTTACCAGAACATATTGAAAATCACTTTCCCTGAAAATACAAACTAAAAATTTGTTCTAAAAAAATATGTTATGAATAATTGTAAAGTAAACACAACTCGTAATTTTTTATAACTACAAATCCGAAAATTTGAACATAAATTTTAGCCATTTTTAAATTGATATATAGATAAAACATTACCAATAAGATTATGTTACAATTAGCGATTCAATTTATTAATAACAAATTATAGAACATTAATAGACATAATAAAATACTAGTCTGTGGCGTAGCCGAAGTAATTTTTTTTTTTTGGGGGGGGGGAGCAGTGTGTTAATTTGGCTAACTGATTGAATTTTATTTTGTATGAGCAAAAAAATAAAAGGTCATCAACTTATTTTTACCTTTTGAACTTGTCACATCGAGCATAGACCTTAACATGAATAGCCGACTGGCAATACAATTTGACTGACTGAAGCAACTTTAGTGGGCAAATTCACCCCTTCCCTCCCCACTAGTTATGTCACTGACTATAGTATATTACAAATTTATATAATATAATAACCGATAAATATTCAAGTTACAAATTTTGGATTTGTGATAACAAAAAATTATGAATTATATCAACTCTAGCTGCTTATACCAGTTTAAAGTTCTTGAGTTGATTTTTAAAAAAGGCTAGTGCTGAAGTATGCTAATCCTAACAACCAGAAATAAAAACACTCTTTTTGGCAGGTTAAAATTAAGTTAGAAATTTCAGATTTGTGACAAAAAAAAAAAAATTACGTATTACTAAATCATGAAATATTTTTTGAGAACAAAATTTTAACTTGTCATCTCAAATTGTTAGGGTAAGTGACATAGATATATAGGTACTAACTTTTATACCAAAACTATATATTATAAATATGAATTCCAAATTTGAATACCTATCAACAAGTTATTGCAATAAAATGATCTGGAGGGAGAGTGATATATCATCCCCATCTTAGTTACGCTATAGTTACTTACTTATTTCTGCTCAGAATTGTTTTTTCAAATGCAATGATTTATCATTGCTATCAATTACAATATATCTACCAAGGTCTAAGAGTAGATAATATGTCTAATATTAAAGTGTTTCCTCCCCTACTGACACTTGATGAGCCAAAGTGCTTCCACCTCCAACAAGTCCAGTTTCTTTTAATTATAATTTAATATTATATATTACAAATATAATTTAATATATGAAATTAATTTCGTTTTATTAACTCACTAGTTAATATTTAAAAATAAATTATTATATATTTTTAAGATGGATTTACAAATATTAAAATAAAGATTATATTACAGTTTGATCATGGTCCAGACAAATTACATTTAGTTATTTTTAAATGAAAGCATTTACACTATTGTCACATTAGGTAAACAATGACGCCATAGCCAAATCACAATCAACCAAAAATTATTTAAAACTATATTTGATTGTACAGTGTTATAACTAGAGGCAAGTATCTGCATGAGCTGATATCGAATATAGGACAGTATGAAGGATATCTGAATATTGGATATCAGTTTTTTTTTAAACTGATATTTAGCCGATATTCTCAGGATAAAAACGTATAGCATATTTACTAAATATTATTTAGTTATTTAGTGTTTCTTTAATTAAATTAATTTTCAATATGTCTACTATGTATTCTACTTTTAAATTATACAAAAAAATTAATATTTTAAACTTTAAATCCTTATATTGGAAAAATGGATGCTTATTAATATATAATATGAAAGATGATATAGAGATACCGAATTATACTTATTCTACTCGTCAAAAAACTAATTATAATGTTATTGTACCTAAAATGAGAACAGCTTTTGGACAACATTGCCTTAAATATACATTTATCAAATATTGCATGAGTCATAATTTAAATATAAGTGATTTTAATAACTTTAAGATATATAAAAAAATATGTTGATAATTTGTTTTAATTTTATTAGGATAATCTTTATAATGTACAATTGTTTTACTCAATCTAAAATCATATAATAGATTTAATTATGTATGTTTACTAGAACTTTAGTTTTGAATTTCTCTCCTCTCACACAGCCATAGGCTTTAGAGGAGATCCAATTATATTTATTCTTGTATATATTTATCTATGTAAACATATTTTTATGGTAAATAAATATTATTATTATTATTAATATAGTTATCATGTTGTTATTATCTTTGAATTTAATCATTCATCACATCAGCTGCATAGCCATGTTCGACTACTGTAGTATCGGTTAGAATCGGGTAACACGTTTTCAACCAACATATTAGTTATTTACAATATTGGCTTATGGTTGTCAATTTCAAATATCGAATTGGTATTAATTTTATATTGATTTATCGAAAAGTCATATTAGCTCACCTCTAGTTATAACCAATCATCAAAACATGGTAGTAACTATTAAGCATATGTAGTAGACGACAGTTTTATCTAAAATGACCAATCAACGACCATAAGATGCTCATTATTATATGAATGACTCTAAACTGTGACTAGCCTGTGATTGGACCGTAATACAACCTATAATGTAAATCCATCTTTAAGGCAGCTTTCTGTGGTCAATTATTAATTAAATAGTCAAATAATAATTACACATGCATTATTTTAAAATAAAAACTGTTATACGAGAAAAATGTTTTTGTAACTAAGGGGCCGCGACATCAACAAAAAATCGACCTAAAAGCGTGACAAAACTGTTGAACTTAGAAATGTCGGACTTCAATTCTGAAAACTGTTTTTAATTCATCAGTTTATCCTCTAGGGATTAATCGAGGAGTTTATTCTTATTTTTATTTTTTAACTATGTTATTTATCATTAAAAATCGCAATTTTTAAATATTGATTACATTTTAATCTGTAATAATAAAGAAAAATGCTTCGATCAATCACTAGAAGACAGACTGCCACATTCAAATCTGTTTACAGATTGTTCATCCGACTTTCCCAAGTTCTACAATTTTGTCACTCTTATGGGTCTTTTAGGCAGAAATTTCATAATTACACAACAATAAAAAATGATACGGGTACAGGGCTATTTTTAGATTAATTATAAAATGTACCTAAATATTTCTAAATAATGTTAGATTTTTATTTTTCATAATATTTCTTGAAAATTGCCCATACAAAATTCCTTAAAAATGGCAGGTATTGTGGCCCCTTAAGAAACTAAATTTTTACATGATATTGTAAAGAAGATTATTTGTGTTCTGCTATCATCATTTATATTAAATATAGTCATAAAAAGTTATACATTTTGTAAAAATTATTTTTGGGGGAGGGTTTACAAATTATATTATAACATAAATTATAATTATATCAAAAAAAGAACGACAGAGATAATTTTATCTACAATAATGTGTAAACCTTTTGTTCCTTAACTATAATTATGACCCACGAAAACACTTTTCTTGTAAAATGGTTTTGTTATTAAATATCATTACACAATAATAAATTTCTGTACTCATACAGAACTATTTTTAAATTACTTTTAAAATGTACTTAAATATTTTTAAATTATTAATTTTTATTTTTATTTTTATTAAAATGTCTAAAACAATTGTCTATACAGAACCCCTTACAAAACCATGAGTGATGTTCTCTTAAAGAGTAATAAATAATTTTAAAATAGTATGTGTATATGTATGTATTATAAATAAATTTTAGTATGTAAACACTACTACCAGCAACCTATATAATAACATTGAATCCATAACACGCACACACACACACACACTGATAACTTATGTGTAGGCAACAGTCAATGAAAAGTAGAGAATGATAAATTAAAATCAAATTTCAAAATATTTATCAGTCAACTCAATCAATTATCACTATGGACAAAAAAGTAAGCTAATATTAAATTTTCAAGTCTAAAATCACTTTGTTCAGAATCTAAAAACTATTAAAAATATAAATCTCAGGAATTATTATTTTCTTATTTATAATAAAATAACAAAAATCTGGTTAGTAGGAAATAGAAGCATTTTAACATTTTAGGATACTGGTGGTAGATGTATTAAATTTAAAAATAATAATAAATCATTTCTTTCGATAAAATAATTCTGTGTAAAACGGAACTTGATGTAGTATATACATAACTATTATTGTGTAAAAAATTTTTGAAATTATGTTTTCAAAATTATTATATATAAATAAAATATCAGATTATGTTAAGTCATTCTGCTAATGGATAGAAAATCTGTAATAAAATCTACAAGATTTTACAGAATCATAGAATAGTAATGAATACTAATCATATACTATTATTGAAGAATAGTTGATCAAAATCATATTTGTATAATTGTAAAATATTTATATTTTATAATTTCATATATTCAATATGTGAACTAATAAAAACAAGTTACCTAAAATATGAAGGTGCAGCACCACTTGCTCTAGCTGCATGCCATGCCAGTTGTTCATGAGGTGGCGGTGGAGATGGATAATCACATGGATGATCTATGTTAATCATGTCACTCGGTGATGTATAATTACGAAATATGTGTAAGTCTACCGGTTTTCTATCAGCTAACAAGCCTGTGATTAGAAGTCTAAAACAATTGCATATTGTTTTTTAAACTAATTAGATATTAATTAAAACTATTTACTTTGGATGTTTTATATCACTCATATATGTATTTGCACCTAATGTTTCTTGTAACATTCCTTCCAATACATCGCTTGGGTAAGGTTTACTACCTTGAAACACGAGTTGCTTAAGTCGAAAGTATAAACACAAACACTCATGCAATGATTTACCTAAAATTGAATTTATAAATTAGTATATTAAACATATATTATATATAGTTTGAAATCATAAATATATTACCACATGCAAGTCCCAATGCTAAAATTCCACCAGTGCTTGTGCCAGCTATCCAATCAAAACAATGAATAATGGGAACTTTCGTAGCATTTTCTATATGAAGTAAAACAGATATCAACACTAATCCTCTAATGCCACCACCATCAAGACATAAAACTCTGCCACCTCGATGATTTTTGTTCACATCTATTCTCTCATCCATGAGTTCTTCCATTGCAGTTGCAATACATCTTACCTATACAAGTAATTGTATTTACATTTAAAAGGATATATAATATATAATATAATATAAGGATAGATCACGTGATTTCTTGATGCAAATAACTTTTTTATTATTAAATAATAAAAACAATTTTTTTTTACTTTTTACGATGACATTTTTAAAACAATTTTTTTACCAAATACTAAATATTTATTTTAAAATTTCATGAAAATAAATAAATTTTAAGTTATATTTTTTAAGCTAAAGACCTAAGAATAGTGCTAAAAATTTGATTAGTAATTGTTAATTATATCCCTTTCAGACTTAACTTCAATGGAAAATGTAATAGAAAAATGATTAAATATTAACAGTTATACCTTCCTCCCATGTATGTAAGTATGTGTATATTTTAATTATAAACATTTGAGATCGGTTTAGTTTAGTTTATAAGTTAGATATTTATAATAAGAAACAAAATTGACTCAATCAGCATGACATACCGGCATACACATAGGTTTTGGAGGCGGTAAACCATTGTATTCTGTATTCCATGCACATCCAATTGTACATTCCTTTTCTAATAAGACATTATGACATCGTTTTGCACCAACCGCATGTAAGATATACACTATTTTTTCAGAAATTTTATCTGGGCCATTATTGGTAGCAGCAATGTGTCTAGGAGAACTTCCTTTATTGTTACTATAATAATAAATAATTATTAAAAATACTTTTTAGTAAAATACTATAAAATATGAATTAAAAATGTACACACATATAATCAATATTAGCTTCAAATCCAATAAGAGCATGAATTACTGGTACCAAATTACTTTTGACAGCCAAATGAAGTGGTGTATTACCATCTTGATCAGCAATGTTTACATTAGCTCCATTACATAGCAATCCCATAACACAATCAAATCTATTCCTCAAAACCTAAAAAAATAATCAAGTATTTTTTTAATAAAATAAATATCCCATTATGTATATTGTACATAATGTAATACATATATACTAGGTTTAAAATATTATATTACATTTATTTAATACTACCATTATATGAAGAGCTGTACGTTTATCAAAATTCAATGCATTTATATCACAATTATTAGCGATTAAACTATCAATGACTTCACGAGAACTTGACCAATGTAAAGGAGTACCACCAAATTTCATATCCTAAAAAAAAATCCAATAATAAAAGCCTCATATATAATGTACTATTATAAACTATAATATATAATATAATTCTAGGTAAAGCAAGAAAAATATTAGTTCTACAATGTTATTTTCATGTGTTTACCTCTAAAAAATATAGATGATAAAAATTACAAATGTTATATAACTACATATTGGACATTTAATACAGATGATACTTTTTTGAATAGGTTTAAACTGTTTAGTTTCCCAGTAGGTAGTGCAAAAATTATATATACAGTATATTTATTTTTAAATATAAAATGAAATAATTTTACTAAATCACCTTGGATAGAAATTGATTATTTTCAAATTTTCAACAGCTGTAATTTTGGCTGAATTTCAGACCATGATTTATCCAAATTAATTAAAAGAAATTACTTATACAAATCTGATGTCTATAGTAGGAGTTGCTTGTTATATTTTAAACATACACTTTGAACGGGTTAAAAATTGCCTAAAATGTGTATTTCCATTATACATATTTAAATAGTTATACTCAATTACTCCAGGTTGATTGACGAAAATTTCCATTGAATATATTTTGTCCAACACATAAATTACTATAGTGCTATCTATATTTAATTTAAACTTTTAAGTGCTTTATAAATTTAACAGATATTCAACAAAATCAATTTTCATTTTTTTTTTTTTTTAATTCAAAAAGTAATTTAAAATTTATAATTAAATAATAGATATAATAGTTATTTTCATCAATTATTTATTTTAATATAATACAAACATGATATAACTTTTAAATAAATTTTAAAATTAACAAATGATTCTATTGAATCATATACTTTTGAAAATTAAATTAAATATAACTAACTTATGACACATTATAATATTCTTATTTATAACGATATAATAGAAATTAAGTTCAATAAATAAATAAAACTTTAATTTTGACTTTTGAATATTATATAGATTAAAGGCTGAATACAATATGATCAATTGGCAATTAAAAAAACATAAAACTTAAAAGAATACTATAGCACATAATAACCACATTTATTGTCTGCTTCTTTAACAAGCAATACCTATAGATATTTGAAATTCTGTAGAATTAATACAGTTTTGTTATTTTTAATTAGAAATAAATTGACAAACTATTCTTACTATTCTTAAATTATTCTTAATCTATGGTTTTGATTAACTTTAGAGCTTAAACACCTATTATCAAGAATTATCAGAAAAATAATTTTATGTGAGAACCTTATGGACTTTTTGTAAAATATTGTCTGAAAAAAAAAGTTACGGCATTTTTAGTTTTTTATATTTTTAAATAAATTTAACTTTTTTGTCAGACAATATTTTACAAAAGCCTATAGTTCACTTGAGAATATTCCTCTCTTTAAATGTTGTAATAGGTGTTTATAATCTAAATTTAATCTAAACGCTAAAATTTCAATTCTGCGTGATTTTACTGTAATATCTGTTAGATAATAAAGTAATATAAAAAGCAAAGATCAAGTTTAATTCTACACTACTCATGGGAATCGAGAGAATAAAAGTTAAAATTGGACCATAAGAATGAGGAATACGAGGAATATTACAACAATAACAAAGAAATCCCAAAAATTTATTTTGAATAATTTGCACTATTAAATTGTGCTTTTGAAGATAGTAATTTTTATATTTGACTTTTAGTGAAAGATTAGAGAAATAAGAAAAAAGCCATGCTAATAAAAATGGATAACAGATATATTTTGATATTGAATCAAAATCCACCTAAGCAAAATATCAATTTTATCGGAAAGTTGTCTATATTTTAGTCTAAATACCATTTTTTTTTTTAATAACTACATTAATACAGTATAATATTATAAATTATAAAATTATATCGATTCTAGAGAACATGCTCTATATTGTTCATTAGATAAACTGGTATAATATTTTCTTAAATATCTATTTACTAGACAATTTATAAATTTTACAGGGTTCAGTAATTATTGGATAAGGTTAATTATCAAAATTATTGATAATATTAATAATTATCATACATTTTTTGTATTGATTTATACATTATAATAACAATAAAAAAGATATATAATTTTATTTTAAAAAATTTTAAATTTAAAATTAATTAAAAACTATATATTTAAACTAAATAAAAATTAATAGGCACAGGTTTATTTATTTTTAACATTGTTTTATTATATTATTTGTCTGTTTTAGTCATTATAATAATATAATCATCATTATTTATCATAATATCTTCTATTTCCTCAGGCCCATCTCTTTCCCAAAACTAATTGATGTCTGTTTTGTTTTTTGTACTTCGATTTGAATTTAAATATTTATATGCAAATGTTTATTTCTTAATTATTAAATTTTTTATACAATCAAGATATAGCCAACAAGCATTTCATTTAGGAGGCCTTTTAAACTTTTTTTTCACAAAACAAATTTATTAAAAAAAAAACTATTTTTTATCTAACATGTAAAGCACACACTTTTAAACACTTGTACACTTATATACCACCACACAACATTAATATGATAAAATCAATACTACTATAAATTTTTCTAATCTTATTTAACAAATTGGACCACAGATAAGGTGGCCTACATGAACATTGACATGTATGGCGTTTATATGCAGTTATTAATGTGCATTAGGGTGTGAGTTTACATGCAACTTCAAATAAAGATAAAACTCGAGTAGAAAAAATAAAATATTGCAATATGTGCAGAAAATTAAAATAACAATAATATCCAATCAGTATTAATTGATAACCTAACGGCTATGAGTCAATAATGCACATTTCTTAATCCTGGAGTTAAAAAACACTAAGAGTTAATTCGATTTGGTGAATTAAATCAAAGAAAAATACGCATTAAAAAACACATTTATATACACCCAACTCCCAGATTAAATCAATGAGCATTAATGACTGCATGTAAACGTAGTAGTAATGGATAATTTTGAGCAATTAGTTTATTTTTACAAATATATTTTTGTAATATTATTATTGATAATAATTATCAACAAACCCTTGAGTTTTATATAGAATTCTGAATATTTAACCACCCACTGAGCAAATACTTGATATCCTGAGTAAAATTTTTCAAAATATTGAAATATATTATACCTAATTGTGAAGAGAAGACAATGCAACCAAAGTAACGAGTACCTAAATTCTAATTTTTTAAAAGCTGTTAGTTATATTAATAATAATATCAAATTAGAATTAGTTATATTATAAGTATATATAATATTTATAAATTAAATCTTAATATTAAAAATCAGTGGAATTAGAAGTTGAATATTTGCCCAACAAATAAAATATGTAACCTGCCCCCCCCCCACCAAAAAAATAAATAAATAAAATAAAAATTATTGTACCTACCTACTATAATATTAAATATACTATCTGTATATATTATATTATACTATATACATATATTATATATTACATAACATATTATGTTAGCTACTCAATGTGGTATAACAAATCCGGGGAAATTTTAAATTAATCTGTCTGAGTGAACGAAGCCCAGTTTATAGATGTGTGTGTAACCAGTATAATTATCCAGGTAAATGGCCCACTGCTGCCTCAATAATAAAAATAAAGCCAGGAGCAAGTGTCAGTGTTTTGGGATCAAATGTCCTAACCGCTTAAATTTTGATAAAGGAGGCAAATGTTTGTCTTTCCGCGGTATTTGGAAATGAAGTGTCCAACGAGCGAGTTAAAATGTCTAACTAAGTAAAAGAGCTGAATGTCCCAATTACATTAAAAATGTAAGCCATTCAAGCTTTGTTATATAATATATACTTTTTTCTTACTTCTACAAATAATTTTTTATGATTATCTTGAAGATACTCTTTAACGATCCCAGGTAATTTATTTTCAGATATATTAGTTACAGGAATTCCAGCTGGTATATTTACATCAGCTCCACAAACCAATAATTCTTTAACGCATTCTGGTTTATCTGCTTGGCACGCTAAATGAAGTGGTGTAAATCCATTTATGTTGCGATAATTCAAGCATTTGGTACTCACTTTAGATAAAACCTATAAAATTGTAATTGTAATATAATAATTATAGGTGCATTGTGTGCATATAGTTAATAGATATGATTTTACCAAAATTATATCACTACTAGATTTAGCAGCATAATGAAATACTGAATTGGCTTCATTATCTAAGTGTTCCAATGAAACATCCAAACCAATCAAAGCTTTGACAACAGACAAAGAATTATCATAAATAGCCAACTGTAAAGGTGAGATACCACTTTCTTCATCTGGTGTATTTAAAAAACTAAAAATAAAATATAATAATTATAATATACTCAATAAATATAAAATGAGTTAAATAGTAAACATACATGACAACACTTGGATTAGATAAGATTTCTATCATTGATAATCGTACGACTAGATGTGCCATATTCCATGTTGGATGTTCGACAAGTGTATCACATAAATTTTGTATTATAGACAAACAATAACCCTGTTTAATCATTATTCATTACAATTATTATTGATTAATTTATCAAAAAATTATACTTACATCTTTCAATATGCCAAGTATTTCTGGTAATTTATCCTTGAGAACGCAAAATCTTATTTCTGAATCATCTATACTTGAACCTCTATATAAACTATTTGACCATATGCACATTAATATACATACTCTAAACATCTAGATGATTAATTATCTTACCTGTAAGAAGTAGTCAGACTCTCTGTGCGTGATAAATGTAAGACAATTTCACTGATGTTATTGGTATCTACTGCATATAAAATAATCGGATCGTGGCGACAGTGGACGTTTCGATTAGAATATTTTTCTGATTTAACTTCAATAACTTTATTAGGATTTTTATCAGGAGTAAAAAATACTTTTAATGAATTTAACCAAGACATTATTAAATGTTTTAGCGACTAGTGTATACCTATAAAATCAATAATCGATACTAATAAAAAATTCACAACATATTCATCATAAATATGGACTACACGACCTGCTGGTAGTTGCTACATATATTTAACCACCACTAGCGGCCCAATATAAAAAAACTTTTTTTTTTTTAAATATGTATGAACATTGTAAACTTTGTATTCTGATGTCATTCTACTATCAGTTATCGCTTATCAAAATTCAATTCATATTATCACCAGATTAAATGAAATATTTGTGTTATCACATTATATATTATCATATATAATTCTGTGATTATCAACAGGAACCAAGTTACTAGCATTGACATAAAATTGTGTTTATGGTTGTAATTTTAAGAGAACTTAATATATATTTTACCCTGTACGTTACACCAAGTAATAATTTGTTTCTAAGTATTAACGATTTAAACAGACTGTGTACATGTTATAATTATGATTCGTTCTAAATTAATTCGATTAAGTTCTCTAGTTAAAAATGCAAGTGTTTCAAGACTACCCAGAAACACTACAATACGTTCTCCAGCAAAAACTACTTGGGTCCATAACATTCGTTGTTATGCATGTTTACCATCAGTACAGAATGGAGAAAAACAAGAAAATGAAACCAGCGGCAAAATGCAAATAGTGTTTACATGCACAGTGTGCAACACTAGAAATAGTCGAAAGTTTTCCAAAGTTTCTTACGAAAAAGGAATTGTGATCGTGGAATGTGATGGATGCAGTAACAACCATTTGATAGCTGATAATTTGGGATGGTTTCCAGATACAGGATACAAAAATATTGAAGAAATACTTGCTGCTAAAGGTGAAAAGGTCAAACGAATAGATGGATGTTGGGAAATAAAATCAAGTTGTGATAATGAACAATGATTATGAAATAAAGTTGTGCAAGAATGTATTAAAATAAGACATAATATTTATGAACTTGTATATTTAATTTTAATTTTAACACTTGTTAATAAATATTATCTTTAAATATGTATTTAAATTATATAAAAAAAAAATGTAATAAAAATTTTTGAAGTTTATAAAATACTTTATAACTATACTTTTTTTTTAATTAATACCCAATTACTTTTTAGCAGGTTTAGCTTTAGTTTTACGCTTTGTTGCAGTTTTTAAATCATTTTTTCCAGATTCAGGGTTGTCTGGAAGACCATCAGGTATATCGCCAGTTTTAATGTTCTCTTCATCTTTTTGTGGACTCTTAGATGGACTTTTCTCAATGACTTTCCGACCACGTTTAGGTTTTTGGTCTTTTTGTTCAATTTTGTCCTTTTCAGAATCTGACAAATCATTATTCCCACTAGAGTCATCAGATAACTCCTTTTTTACTTTTTTACCACCACGCTTTGGTTTTATTCCTTCAGTTTTAGGAATCATCTTCTCAATATCATCTATTTTTGGTTCATCATCGGCTACTTCTGACTTTTGAGCCTTTAGATTTTTTTTAGCTACTGTAGGAGCACGTTTTATTTTATCAATTGGTTTAGCCTTTGAACCTCCTCTGGTTCTAGTTTGTTTGATTTCTTCTTTTTCATCGGTTTCTTCAACAGGTTCCTATAAAAATTTGAAAAATATTAATTAGTAATATTTTATGCAAGATGCTATAATCACAAAATATTTTGTTGTATCCATTACACATACAAGAATATGATCTGTGATCTCTTATAGATTTTTTTTTTCCAAAATATAATGATAAAAAAACAACTAGAGCATTTTATTATAATTATAACAATAATATTATATTTTAATATTACCTGTCAAATAGATAAATAAATAGATATGCATAAACATGTCTCACAAAAAAAACGCTCATGCCATATAAAATAGTTTTTTATTTGGAGGTAAATTTTTTACAGGTTTGATTGAACTAATTCATTCAAAGCTCAAATACACATTTTAAAACTTGTATTTTTGAAAATTTATTTTTCTAACATTGTTAAAATTTAATCAAAATAAGTTCAATCCAACCAAGTCTCTCTTTCAAATGGAAAAAAATAATTGAAATCTGATTATTCTACTAGTTGTAATCGTTTTTCCCATTATAAGAAATTGCATTTGACACCAAATATATAGTATACATCACGACTATAATTGTTTAACCAGCAATACTCACGTTTACTTGTCAAGGTCAAACTTTTAAATGGTTTACATACTCGATCATCATTATCAGTTTTCTTACTATCTTATTTTCCTTCATCCCCTATCAAAACTATTAGAGGTTGGTTACCATAGTTCACTTCCACAGAACTCAATCCATATTGTCTTCATTTACACCCACCCAACTCATATCACTCTCTTTATTACATCCACCCTCACCTCTTTTTTGGTTTTCCTCTTACCTTCGTTTTTTCAACATATAATTCTCTTTATTATCTCAGTCTCTTCCCTCCTAGCAGTCAATTTATTCCACTATTAGAACCACTCCTATATTATCCCTCTTTATTAATTCCTTATATTGTCCTCTAGTCATCATACCACTCATCCATTTTAATATTCCCATCTCTGCCACACACATACTGCTCAATCTTCCTATCGATGCCTAACACTAGTCTTATAAAATAATTGGGATTCTCCTGTTACACAAAATACCCGATATAAAATATCTTCTATTCAGTTCATCCCCACTCATACTTAATACTATGGGATCTATCCGTCTCAGAACCACCATTCACAGATGCTAAATACTTGAACCTCTCAAACTCACCAACTACATCCCCCACTCAACTTCATTAATTGTATTTCCCTATTCGCTCTGTGTTCCTTTTCTCCAAAATCATATTCTACATATTATTTTACCCCTACTAATCCTTAATCCTTTCTCCTCAAGAACTTCTCTCACTTTTCCAGTTGTCCTATGATAGCATTTAAATTATCCATAAGCCCCGACCTTTTAATCTAATATTATAGTAATTGGTAAATAATACATACAATTAATAAATTAACACCAAAATATTTTTATATCTATTTTTAAAAGTCAAAAAAATTACATAATATGTATTTTAATATTTGTTAACATATTTTTCTTCTATACTAGTAGGATCAACTAATAACTAACTAATAAACTCTGCACTTTATCGATATCCTCTTTTTATTTGCTTAGCAAATTGAGTATTTCCTTAGCAAATTTATCCGTTAGTAGTGAAAACTACTAATTGGTTAGCCTATTTTTACAGTGAATTCCTGTTTTCCCCTACATATACATAGTATACACAGAATTTAGGAAAAAATATCCACATATGTAGGGAAATACAAGTATATCTGATAAATATAGTTTTTTTTTTATAAAAGTATATCAATATAATTGATTTTTTACAAAATAAAATTATTTCAAACAATAATCAATAAAATTCTAAAATAAACATTATTTAAATTTATACTTACCATTTTAGTACATTTCGTGAATTATATAAATTTAAATTAACTATTTTTATATGAAATATCAAAAGTTATCAATTATATTGATATATAAAATACATATTGACTAAAGATATATTTTCCCACCTTATTATCGAGCCAATATTTTTTTCTATACCATAAACTTGTGTTCACTGCATCATACATAACCTTACTTTGTAAAAATAAATAATTGAAAAAAAAACCATAAAATACTACAGGTAAGTGTTGCACAAAAACAAAGTGTGAAAATATAAAAATATAACACACAAATGTTTGAATAGTGTCAGAATTAAAATAAAACACTTACAACACAAATCGGCTCAAACAGATCAACCTTGTATAGTTTATAAACTATTAAATATAATTTATTCTTACTTCTGTTGGTTCCTTTTTGGCTCCTCTTTTATATTTTGCTTTTTCTTGCACAGATCCTGTTGCATCATTTTTTTCTGTTTCATAATCCCCACCATTTGCTACTTTTTTTGTAGTTTTTTTGACCTTAGTAGTTTTTTCAATTTGCATTGGTTCTTGTTCATCTTCTTTTTTTCCAATTTTATTTTTCTTTACTTTTATATTGGATACATGTACAGGATCATTTTGAGTATCAGATAATGAACCATAATCTTGATCCATTTCATTTTGCATATTTCTCACTGTGATCACACGTTCAATGGAAGCGGCCCTCTTTCGAATCTTTTTTATCTTATCTTCTTCATTTTTTTTGGACTTGATTTTAGTAGGTTTTTTTGCTACTATTTTATCAGATTCTTCATCTGAAATAATAATAGTTGGTGATGTTTGATCTATTACAGGAATCAACTCGGGTGCGTTTTGTAACACCGAAACAGACTTTTCCTTGATACTACAATTGGGAGAAATTGGCACTTCATTATTTGACACGATTCCTTTATTATTAGCTATATCTTCTGAATTTGTAAATGCTGTTTCTGAAAATTAAAATTAATTATAATTGATGATTATTGTAATAATATTATATCAGGGACAAAACTAGGTAAGTATAGGGATATCAGCTACCCCCCCATCCAAAAAAGTTTAAATTTCAATTAATTTTTAATTAATTAATAAAGACCTCTCCACAGATATTTCTTAGGCTGTCCCAGTTTATATAAATTTAAAAAATATATAGGTATATTAAATTATATATAAATTATGATTACTATGATATAACGTAAAATCAATTGAATTTATTATAATTAAAATGAAAATAAAACTAAAAAGAAAATAAATAGAACCCAATTATATTATTGTTAAGCAATTCCAAATGTAGTTTTAATTAACCTGGGTATTTATTTATCAAGCACATTCATTGATTATCATTACAATTTATGGTTGTTTCAATTCTACATAACTACATTTAACAGTAAAATGTTAGCTACAGACTACATCAAAATAATTGACTGGAACACTACTATACTACTTTCAACACCACTTTTGATGTTAAGATTCACCAATCACAAGAAATAAAGTTCAAGATCCAAACAGTGTGGCTGAATGGAATTTTGACAAATTCCCATGTCACACCTTAGTAGTGGAACATTAATAGTATGCATAGTATGCATTAAGCTAGTAACCAAGGTGTCACAAAAAGTGATTCAAATCGGTTCAAATTTCAAAGATGGTTTTATAAGAACTATACTTACTTCAAGATCTTTAATACCAAGTTATTCAATTAAATCTAATTTCAAACTACCAAAAAAAAAAACTACAGAAAAGTAAAGGACTATATTTAATTACAAATTAAAATATCACACAATCAGAAAAAAAACACGCTACACGCTACAAATAAATTGTAAAATATATTATTTTTTAAATTTATTTATCTTTTCTATACTTTGGGTCTACTAAAATAATATGTCTAAAGATACTTGTAACAATATAATTTTTATTAATTAATATTACACCAATTGTTATTATTAAATGCCAGTCAGTATTTAGTTGAATTTACCCATTCAATATATTCAAATGAACAAAATTATTACTACTAATAATAATTAACTCAATAATTATATTTAATTTTAAGCTATTACATCATTATTGTTGTTATCATTAACAATAATAATGATTTTTCCAGTACAGTGGTGGCAAACCTATAACACGCATGACATATGTTGTGCACGTAGGTCAAATTTCAATTTCACACAAGAAGAAAATGTTATTAAAACTATTTTTATATTTTTAAGTAATAATATAATAATAAAGCCAACTCATTATAAAAAATTACCATTTTTTACTATATAAACAAATACATACAAATAATGCACGGGTCGGACTGTTTTTTTATAAATTGTTTGATTTCACTATGTCGGGTCGGTCGAGTTTTAATATTTATGTGGTTGGATTGGGTTGATTAGTTTTATTCGGATATTTGGTCATTTGAGTGTACATTTTCAAACTAAAATTAAATTAGGTATTGATTTTTAGTCAGTGTTGACTGTTGAGAATGATTTTTTCCGATTATTCTATATATCAGATCAGGTAAAATTTTCACATTTTTTAGATTGGAATGTTTTTTTAAAGATTTAGAAGTTGCAGGATGGATCAAAATTAAAATTTTTCTTGTCTGACTGAGCCCATTTTTTGATTTTTATTAGTTTCAAATATTTACGGACAATCTTTTTTAGCACATTGAATTTTTTTTTAAACTGATTGTAAAATATTTGCACTTGCACCAATAAAAGTTTTATACCAGCTCTAGTATATAAGTTTAAAAATAAGTACTCTAAACTTGAATATTAAATTTGAAAATGTAAATTATGTGCGAGATTTTATTTTAAATCATCACATACACTTGTGTTGTAATACAAAATTTAGCATATTATCAAACAATATGAGTATTTTTTTATATAATTGTTCCAAAAAAGTTCATGGTACCTAAAGTAAATTAGGTATATATTTAAAGTACTGTATTTTCTTATCAAGAAAAATACCTTAAAATTCTAAAATATATTATAATATAAAATAAATAAATAAATATAATATAAGTACCTATTTCTAGTAATATAAATATATATTTGTAGTATCCGTTTTACTATAAATACAATATCTAATTATTTAAGAATTTAATTTAAAAATAAAAAAAATTATAAAGTTAAAAAAGATTTTTGCCCAATATCTTTTCAAAAATCGTTTTTTTTTTTCAACTTTTCTTATGGCGTTTTTTGAAAAAATAAATGTAAAAAATGTACAAGTACGTAAAACAAATGAGCACACATAAGAATCTAATACTTTATAAACCATTCAAATTATTTTATTTAAATTTAAATAAAATACATAATTAATAAACATTTTCTAAAATGGGAACAAGGACTAAATCCCCTCTTAAAAATAAATATTAAGAAGTCAATAGATCTAACAAATTAACATATTTGCATTACCATATATTACACGTCACAAGAAAATTATAAGAACTACCTCCTATATGACTACATGAAAAATAATAATATAGAAAACCAGTATTTATGTAATATTAATAGGACCTCAGGCAAAAAAAAAAATCATTTAAATAAAGAAGAATAACAATCTTATTCAGTTCATCATATAATATTGTATCTAATGATAAACTACAAACTTTAAACAGGTGAGTGGAATTTATTATTATATAATACCTAATATTTCAAGTATAATAAATATATACTATATTTATATTTTATACGGTAACTTTCAAATTAATTAAAATTAAAATTTAAAGATGCTGGGCCTATATTTCAACAATGTAATTTCTTAACTAAATGTTGTTCTTAACTTCTGGTCACATTTCCCAAATAACTCAAGATGATATTCAATAGAATTTGATTAATATTGCACAACATTGACCACCATGACCATGAGTGAATTATTAGATTCTCTTGACTTTTTATTAAGATATTTTATTTAACTTTTCAGTGGCTATCTTGTACTTTTATATTTTTTCATCAGTAGGTATATTATTTTTATCTTATAACAGTTTTAGTATTGTTATTATTTAAAAATGTTCCTAATCTACATTTTAGATTAATTTTGAACAATTATTTTTATAAAGACTTTCAGTTTCTCATAGACAAACTATCATGTAGATATAAAATACTAAAATAAGTTAACAACTGTGTTCTCGTAAATTAAAATTATTACATTTAATTTTGATTATTTTTAAATCTATGATTTGTTATATTCACTTAATTACCCATAATATATCTACAATAAAAATTATATTTCTATTTACTAAAAGTTATAACTCTTGATTTTAAATGAAAAAATTGGTTTTTATAAAATATTTATATGGAGATTTTCCATTCAGATATCCCCACTGTGTACATCCTACTAATTACTACCATTATTGACTTGACAATAGTCTTTGAAATATGAAATTTTGAATTGCAATGTCAGTGTGCCTGTCCTTACAATGTATTGCTATGGTGACCAATATTAATATTTACAATTTATTATTTGTTATTATATATTTTAATATAAATGTTTAGTGAGTGCAATTCATGTAATACTTATGATGGCATTTTTTATTTTTAGTTTTTAATAAAAACAGGTAATTATTTGTAAAATATAAGTAAAAAAATTGAAACACAAGAAACCATACCTGATATGTTGTGTTGATGATAATAATATTGTTAATGCTAGTTATTAATTACATAGATTTTATAGATAAAACGTACATTGAATATTATATTACAAGAATATTATTAGGCGTAGAAGACTACAACACAGTAGAACCTCGATTATCAGCCACACGATTAACCGCTTTTCACAGTTAACCTTTTCTCTTGACCAAAACTTAAAAAAAAAAATACCATTAAAAAAATGGCAAAAAAGAGAGGAAGAGTATAAAATGTTATCTTAAGCAGCAAAGTGCAGTGATTAAAGCTAAATTAGGGAAATATGATGAATTGCAAAATTTTAGGAACAAAAGAATGAAAAAAAAAATATAAAAGATACTTAAGAAAAGAAAAAAACAATCCAGGGACTTTAAAAATATTATAAAAGATGAGGACAGGAGGGTGTTAACGAAGAACAAGAAACTGATTAAGAGATGGAATAACTATTTTGAGAGATTAATAAATTAATTTCCATGAGGCAACTGATAGGAAGTTGAGTAGAATTTGGATATAATATATAATATAATTTGGATATAGTAGATTTAACAAGAGAAGAGGAAGTGTGGAGTGCCGTTAGAAAAATTAAAAATATGAAAGCGGTGAGTACCGAAAAGTACCAATAGAAGGATAGAAAGAAAGTATTATGAAATTTTGGCTACCTATAGGATGACTGACAGTTATTTAATAAAGTACTAGTTGATGAAAAAATTCCATAAGCATGGTGCAGACTGATATTTTAAGGATAAAGGAGATGTACTGTACAGAAACGTGGAAATTATAGAGATAAAACTTATTAACCACAGTATGAAGATTTAGGAAAAAATAATAGATAAAAGGGTAAAAAGTCGGACAATTTTTACCAGAAATTAGTTTGGATCTATACCCGAGAGGTCAACAATGGAGCCAATTTTTTGTGCAAGACAAATTGTAAAGTACAGAAAAAGAAATTGTGTATATTTATTGATCTAGATAAAATATCTGCCTATGATAGGGTTCCTTGGAAGATCTTGAAGTGGGCATTAATGAAGAAAGGATTACTAAAGGTGTATGTGAACATAATTGAAGACATGTATGAAGGAGCGAGTACAGGATCAGAGTGGGAGTGCATCAGAGTCCAACTTTTGAGTCCTTACTGATTTTCCCTGGTAATAGATGAAATTAAAAAGGATATACAGGGCGAGGTACCATGGTGCATGCTATTTGCAGATGGCATTAGTACTGATAGAACAGAGTCCTGAGAAAGTGAATAGTAAGACTTGAAGAGTGGAGAGAAGCTCTTGAACGTAAAGGACTAAGGATTAGTAGGAGTAAAACCGAATGTAAGAAGTATGATTTTGGTGAAAGGGACCATAGAAGAGTGAATAAGGAAAGACAAGGTAAATATAGTCGAGTGGGGATGTAATGGGAGAGATTAAGAGATTTAAGTATTTAGGGTCCGTTATACAGAAAGATGGGAGTTTTGAAGAGAATATAACAACAACAGAATCCCTATTAGGTTAACACGTGCACTGCGTATCAGTTATGTGTACATATACTCAGGTGCGGGTCAAAATATAGTCTTTTTTTATCATCCAGCGTCATCGAATGATTTTTTAGTTAGACACTGTTTGACGCCACTTGGCGTCATGATAAAATTATGTCACAATAATCAGAAAAATCATAATTTTCGTCACTTTCAGGCTCAAAAAGCATACGTTCAATATCACTATCATATTTCTGACTCGTACAAATACGTTTAGGTCTAGATGGACCCGGTTTAATTAATTCATTATTCATTATTTAAAAAAAAAAAATACAATAATAATAAATTTAATATTTTTCTAGTACTGCCAATAGCATAAACAATAAAAACTATGTATATTATAGTCGACCACACATGACAAACTGATAATATAACGCTACTTTTCAATGAAACAATACAAACATATTTCCCGTTTTAGGATTATTCTAGGCCTAAAAATAGAAAAATTGAGGTACGACTTCCACACACATATACAGTATTATACACTGAACAACGCTGACCAAAAATAAACATTTAAAACATAACGCTGCCCGCATTAAAAACCAATACGAAAATAATGTAGAAATGACGCCCATTAGTCATTCGCATATACGAACGAACAAAATGACGCCTTAAGGCGTCATCCGCAGTGAACGTGTTAAATGGTTAATTTATAAGTCAGTGGTAAGACCTGCAATTATGTATGGAACAGAATGTTAAGGTGGATGAGTGGAGTCACTAGAGAACAAAATAAGGAATGAGCTAGCTTCAATTGTTAACAAAATGAGAGAGAATAGATGACTTGGGCATATATTAAGGAGTGAAGAGACAGAGGAAGATGACCAAAAAAGAGGCGAGAGGCAGAGTAAGTGAAAGTGTAAGACTAGGGACTGTGTTACCCATATTAATTCTTATAGACTTTTTACATTAAATAGGGAAAATTTTCATTAAATTAAATAAATAATTGGTATTAGGTTTTGTTTGTATTTGAATCTTGAAGCTATTTTCGCTGTTATTTTACTTTAATAAAAATAATCTATAAGTACATTGTTATTTTTATATTGTCCCTAATCCCACTTTACAATAAAGCACAAAGTCAATATCAGACTTTTTTCATAGTTTACATAAAAAAAAAAATGCATCTCTAGTAAAAAAAAATAAATAAAAATTCAACCCTATGTATACATGCGGCTCATCTTGACCACTTTCGACCGTAAATTTCAGAGGTTCGACAATATGCTTGTAGTATATATTCAAACCCTTATCACCCACATTCAGTTGTTTCATATTTTTTTTTATTTTTTTTATTAGCGGAATCCGCGGAAGAGGTAGAAGCGCAGCTTCAAACTTATAATTCTTATAAGCTTAAGTTTTCCAACCCCTAATGTTTGACGTCAGCCAGTGGTTAAGATGGACCGCGAGAGTTATACCTATACAACTATACAATATATTGCCATCATAATCAAACTCGCAAAAATAACAATATAAATCTACTTTACCAGACCTAATTTTTTAATTTTAACTTTTAAAATGTCCTTATGTTAATTTCAAATCTGCAAAAATTATGGGACGCTCTCATTTATATTAGAAATTACGTGAAATTTTCTACGGTATCTAAAACAACGTATTTTACACTGCATTTCAATATCAAAATAGTTAAATTTTGTAATCAAACCATAATGCCTGTATACATAAAACAAATATAAAAATTAAACTACGATTCAATAATTACACCCAATACGCATTCACATTATTCTGTTACTTCCCCGATGTGATTTTTCATAACAAGTTAGCGGATACGTTTTAATTAAACTGTCCAAAATGAGCAGTGATCTGACCCCGTTTATAAGTCTAGACTAAATTCAAACATGGCATGTGAAAAACGACTTTGATATAAAAATGCTAAATAAAATACCCATATCATTATAAATAGAAAAAATTTAAATTGCTAAACCTTTCAAACTACATAGGTAAGTGACGCAAAAGTTTTCTTTATCAACATAAATAAAACCATCGATATATAAAAAAAAAAAAAACGGGTGTCTGGAAAAATAGATTTATTCCAAAATAGTTGAGTGCAACTACTAAATGGTCGATAACCATCATTCAAGCAATTTATCTTACCAGCAGTTACAACAGTTTTTCGTACTGTGATGTTGCTCATAATTTCAGTTGATGGTGCGACCTTGGACTTTGGACCAATTTTTCGTTTTGGTGCCATAATGACAAATAGCTCTTCCAAAATAATGTACGGCAACTAAAGAACAAAACCAAAGTAATCAACGTTAATATCACAAATAATAAATAATAATAGTGTCGAGTATTTGACAGTAAACGGTCGACCGACACCAAAATTATATATAACCTACACAACGCCGTTTTTTACACGTTAGTACCTGTGCAGATGACCGGCTGGTTTGTTTTTCCATAGGATCAAAACCGGCATCGCCCGTTTACTCATATAATCGTATTTAATCCTTTGGGCAATTTATAGGCAAACGCCGGCCGTCCGTACAGGTTTTTTTAGTGTACCTACCTATATATTATTATCGTCGGAAAATTTAATTTACCTAAAAGAACAATGGCAGCACGAATGAACAATGAACACAAGTCAAACTGGACAATAGTCAATAACAGCAGGAAACGAAGAATCAAGCAACGGCAATGTAGTCGGTGAGATTAGGAGAAAAATTCAACCTCCGATTCTCAAGACATGTGACTTTCAAACGAACTCACAAACGACAGTGGCCATTTTAGATGGTCTTACTATAATAGATCGTCTTGATAGTAAACAGTAAATACCAAATTGACTAGGAATGTCGGGAGGGGGACGACCGTTTTCCGTTGGATAGTAATAATTGATGGGTAATGCGGAGTGCGGTGTACATAAAGCTACATAAAAGAATTTAGAGCGAATAAACACGATTCGACGGATTAGTTGTACTTTCCAGAGTTGCCACCCCAGGAAATCAGAACGACGGCATAGACGTAGTTTAGTCGACACCGGTCACCACGGTTTAAGATATGATATCCGATACGTAATATAACCGTGGTCGACAGACACCGAACCGATTTCAAATTTCGATCGTACAATTTTGTAAAATGTATACAAAATTAATAAATCGAGTTCTCACGCTATATGAATTGAATGTTTTGGAAATATAAAAAAATTTTCCAATTTCCGAACACTTTGGGTTTTACAATTATTATTTCCCACGGACGCCGTGATGAAATTGTACGTCTGTCACAACTGTGCGTTATTTGTTGTTACCTAAAATGGTATAACCGTGATAATGGTTACCTACCTAAATAGAATTATTTCAAATTTTTATATTTGTGTTATTATTTCTTCAAAAATCAAAAAGTTCGAATATTAGTATCGCCCAAAACGTACTTGATTTACATATTTTCTGAAGTTCATGTTACTTTATGATTAATCGCATTTATCAGTAAAAAAATTTTGTAAAGATTATACGGACGTGCGTACATAAAGTGGAGACGGATAAGTAATAATTTATTGTTATTTTTACATAATTTATTATATTGTGTATTCAGATATTCTGTAGATATCGGATTGTAATTTGTATTCACTATTCAATATAATACAAAATATCAACACTAATAATTTATTCTTTATAAATTTTGTTCTGTGGGTGCTGTGCTATTATTGTAAACTAACACACACGAAACAGTATTATACTCTATAGTCCATTTGAAACACTGAACATAGGATAAGCTTTACTAAATACTAAGGGTTAATATCGATATCTCAAATACTACAAAAATAATGAAATCAGTTTACATGTTCCATCATTTTGGGAATTATATCATATTATATAAATACCTATATAATATATAATAGGTATACCTAATTGGTTAAAAGTTAAAATTATTTTGACTCTTTAGTAAATACCTACAACCATAAAATTGATTACTGGTGGGAGAATTTTTATTTTCACACCACTTGTGTGGACTATGGAGCATTCCTACAGTCTTACACCAGTATACCTATCACCTGACCAGTATATTATAGTAAGTGTGGTCAGTGCCAGATATAAAGTATTTGTCACCCAGGGCAAAAATAATTGTAGCACCCTTTCAGCATTTTAATAACCAAAAAAAAAGGTAAATTTTCATAAATCTATTTGAAATTAAAATTAATCATTTTACGTCCCATTATATAACACCTGGGGCAAGTGACCCCCCCTTAGATCCGGTACTTAGTATGGTAATCTCACAAAAAGTCCAGATAAAATGTTTGATGTTTAAACAAAAAGTCTGGAATATATTAATTTTATTACAGGCATCTACTGTATTTATGAATTAAATAGGTATTGTACCATAGAATACCTATACTATAAACATTATTAAATTATAATATGTTGGTGAGTGCTAATGGCAGCTCCAGAAGGCTCTAAGGCCTAGGGTCCATACCTCCCATTTTTTAGCCAACTGTTTGTCGAATGAGTAAAAATAAGATAAATCGAATTTTTATTCCAAATTGCATGTGTTATTATATGTTGTATTTAAATATTAATTTTATGTTACGAAATTTATTGTACTTACTTTTTTTTTTTTATTGATTTTTAAATATAAATGTTTCTTTTTCGATATTGTTTAGGAAATGTATTAATGATAATAATAGTAATTTATTTAAATTTTGATTAAATAATTCCTATACAATACTATTTACTATCTACACAAATAATTTATTGTGATTGTAGTCTTCGTCTTCTCCTTCGCCATCTCTCCCAACTATTTGGAATCAGCCACTCTAGTTAGACACCAACATTAAATCTGTAATTTTAAAATATACCTAATAATAGTTAAATATTATTTTAGTTAATATAGGTACATATATATTGAGGGTCTAGTGGTCAAAGGGCGTGTTTCGGTGCTCGAGGTCCCCGGTTCAACTCCCAAGTAGCCAATGAGATAAGCAACGAGATTTTTCTTGCTGGTGTTGTGCGAGCCGTCCATAAATTACCAAACTGCCACCTATGGGCAGTAATTTTTATTTAGTTTGTAAATAGTGTAATTTTGTAATTTGATAAGTTGTATAGTTATTATTGCACTTTTAGATCCATACACAGTGGATGGAACAAAATATGTTGACAACAATATAAAAATATTTTTCGAAACTCAGGTTATTAGTTTTTCCAAAAAAAAAATTTCATTTTCACAAAAATGTGAATGTCTGTATCTTTTGTTGCAAGTTTATATTCTCATTTATTCCTGTACCACCAAGTAAATTGTATTCAATATAACATGAACATTTAGTTGTTTTTAAATATATTACATGATTTACCATATTTATTTAGATGGCCATTGAGGAAACTATTTATTTCAATACCCGTCTATGGCTATACTAGTGGCTATACCACAGGCACATAGATGTTTTCTTCTGTGGCCATTATAGGGTAGTCCTTAGCTATAGAAGTTAAAAAAAAAATTGAAAAACGTATACTCACAGACTCGAAATTTTGTTTGGTATACTGACAAGATAATTTTGGTAAAATTTGAATTTGATAAGTCAACCCCTTCAAGTACCTCAAAGGGGTTAAAGTTGTTTGGTAAGGGGGTGAATTTTAAATTTCCACCTGTACTTTCTTAAATTCTAAATTTACGCCATTAACTTATAAAACTATTTTTATAGTAATTAATATTTACTACAAAAAAGGTTACTTATTAAGATTTTGTAAAATTAATGGTTTTTCTTAAAATTAGGAAAAACCAGTCGATGTTAATATTTTTGGAAAATGGTTCAATATTTAGTTATTTATCTGTATTTCCTTAAATTTTATAGTTACACAAAAATTTTAAATTAGCAATATTATGCCACACAATATTATCTATAAAAAGGATGTTTTCATTATTTTTGGTACATTAACAATTTTGTAAATAATCAAGAAAAACCTTAAAAATGTAGGTTTTTACAAACTTTTTATATATTAAATAATGTTATCTTATTAAATATTGTATTCATGTTACACAATATATTAATCAAATTTAATTTTAAGTTTATTCTTTAAATAAATGTTTAAATATTAAAAAAAAATATTAATGGTGTATTATTAATAGGCATAGGTTTTCTTTAAAATCTCACGGCTAAACCCTGGATATTGTTGGCGATATTCATGAAACCCCTAAAAAAGTTACATGTATTTATATTATTTTATATAGGTAAAATATCACAAGATTATTATACAAGATATATTTCATACTTATAAAATAAATTGTTTTTAATATTCATATTTAGTGAATTTTTCATTATATTCCTCCATCAATTTTACTCTACGTTCAGCTGTACCATTAACGACTTTTAGTGCAGATAATATTTCTGTAGCTTGTATATACTCATCCATGGCTTGCCATGTGTTGGGATATTCTCGTAAAAAGTTAAAAGATATTTGAAATCGTTGAAATACTTTCCATGATTTATTATTAAGCAGGGGAAATGGAAGATCTTGATTAACAAAATGTGATACATCGTCGTATTGTATGTTAATTTTTTTATTTGAACTTTCATTTTCTTCATCGTTTATATTTTCTTCATATCCTTGCAAAATTTTGTTTGCATTCGATGTTTAGTATTGTAGTCAACTCAGTCATTAATTAATGAAAACACAGCGCATTCTTCATTCAAATACCACAAGTGGTTTATGAATTTTTTTAAAGCGACTGCTCCCAATTTATTATTGTTATAATTAAACAACTTTTTTAAAAATATTATATAATTTATAGGAGAAGTAATAATATTTGGAGCTGAAATCCACACTTGAATAAACATTCAACTATAAAACTATGTCTTCCAGTGACTTTTTCTTTTGTTCAAATTTGAAATTGATCACAAAATATTAAAATTTTAAGACACTAAATAGTTTTTGACATCCATCGAGCTAAGTGATAAGCACCTGGTTGGAAATCGTATACTATTTGGAGGTATTCCTCCTAAAAATATTAAAACTAGCTCTATAAACTTTTTGTAATCATCTCTCAGAAAGTGATCCTTAAGTTTGTCTACACAAAATAAAACAATTTCATCTGCAACAGCTTTTAAATTTTTATTTAAATTATGAATAGTTGAATATATTTTAAAGTTATTTAGATCTAAATTTTTCCAGTTATTTTTGAATTGCTTAAATAGAGATATGTCTGGACCAGATATAACAATAAGTTTTGTATAAACGAAAATTGCTTGCAGGACAATCTCAAAAATATGATGGCAGCACGCAAAAAAAAAAAAAATATTTTGATTTAATAATTGTTCTAAAACAAACACATGATCCATTTAATCGACCACTGTTAGACGCGGTGGTATCGAATACAAATGCCTGAACTTTATCTTCCAAACACCATTCTTGTAATGCGTTATGCACAGCAGAACAAATATCTTTGCCAGTACATGAGATCAATGGAGGGATTCCTAAAAGTTTTTCTACATTTGGGGTAGTAACAATTATAGGAATTCGTTCTACATTTTCTCTTTTTAATAAATCTGGAAGTAATTTGGAGTCCCATTTGTAATACAACAAAATTCATAAAAAGTTAGTTTTAATTGTCTCCGATGTTTGTTTACGTATATTTTCTTGAGCTTTTTTTATACTTGTCCTATTTATCACAGCAACCAACTAAATCTATTTCAAATTATTTTTTAGACTTTATTTCATTATCTGTTTAATACGATAGATAGTATAATAATAAAATACAATATTATCTACACAAGGGCGATAACAATACTCTATCTATACTTTTTAATTCTAAAGTTTATTATCTAGCTTAAATGTATATTTTATTATTATCAAAATTATAATTACTATATGTTTTGTGCAATTCATGTTTAATAACACTGCAAATTATGATGACTGTGAAAAAGGGAATCCATCAAATTTTTAAATATAAAAGTATGGGATACTCTTAATGAAAACTATCGAAAATGATTTGAATGAAAATTAAATAATTGTTGATCTATAAAATAATAATTGTTAAATCTACATTTTACCTGATTAAACTAAAAAATGTATTAATATGACCTTGAACTAAAGAATAGCATAAAAAAAATTTGTGAATTCAGAAATAAAAATACCTATTAATACATAGGTATGTAATACGTATACATATATACAAAGTTGTAAAAACCTATATTTTTAAGGTTTTTCTTGATTATTTACAAATGGGTTAATGTACCAAAAATCCTATCTTATATTTATACATACACTTACCTATTAAAGTTGTTAAATTTAAATTTAAATAATACCTCATGCCGAGTGTCATATGCATAAATAAAATATACCAAAAATAATGAAAGCTCCTTTTTTATAGATAATATTGTGTGGTATAATATTGCTAATTTAAAATTCTTGTGTTACTATAAAATTTAAGAAAATACAGATATATAACTAAAAATCGAACCATTTTCCAAAAATATTAATTTCAACTGGTTTTTCTTAATTTTACGAAAAACGATTAATTTTACAAAAAATTAATAATTAACCTTTTTTGTAGTAAATATTAATTACTATAAAAATAGTTCTATAAGTTTATCGTGTAAATTTAGAATTTAAGAAAGTACAGGTGAAAATTTAAAATTCACCCCCTTATCATAAAACTTTAACCCCTTTGAGGCACGTGAACTTATCAAATTCAAATTTTACCAAAATCTTCTTGTTAGTATACCAAACAAAATTTCGAGCCCGTGACATAACATTAATGAAGTTCAAAAATAAGGACCACCCTAGTGGCCATGTTATACCTAACTTTTTTGAACAAATTCCTAAGTACTTAATAAATGTATTAGATTATTTAGTTAGATTTACAACAAAAAAACGATAATTATCCTTTCTGTTTCCATAAAAAACAGCACTATTGTCCAGATGTATTTTACAGTTGTTAACTGTTAAGTATTTTAATTATGTTTAAATATATTGGGAAACATGTTTTGAAAAGAATGTTTATGTATCTACCTACACAATTGAATTTATTTTATTTCCGTTTATTCTCAACACTAGATGATTCTGATAGATCATTATTTTTTTTTTTTAATCATATTGGTAGTTGACTGCATTAAAATATTAAATAGATAGTATTTATATAGCTAATGCATAACATATATATGTTTATTATGTTATATTGTTACTTGTTAGGTACCTAATTATTGTAATATTATCTACATTTATTACCTAATTGTCTGTTATTTAAAATACCTAATTTGATGTACAGTATTTCAATATTATGTAATAATTATAATTCATTGACCTATTAGTAGGTATATAATAATATGCATTACCTATCTATATATATCTATGGTGATATAGAATTGTAGTAGAATAAAATATAAATTATAATGTTAAGATTATTGATAAATAATAACTCATTTAAAAAAAAATCATTAGCGATATTTTATATATAATTGAGTCATAATTAAGTATGTTTCATTAATTTATCATATCTCATTTAGTTTATGAGTTAGTAACACTAGTAATAGTTATCGGTTGTTAAAAATATATTAATTAATGACCAATGACCTCTTTCATATTATAATATATTATCTATAGTACAGTTTTGAATTTATTAATAGTATTGATTTTATGAAGAAACAACAAATAAATCATAGTAAGACATAATTTGTCAATCCTCTTCTACTTTGCCCTATCTTCCAACTATTTGGGGACACCTCATTGATTATAATAAGTAATAGAATAATTATCCTAACGTGATATAATATATACATTTATGAACACGAGTTTCACTTAAAAAGAATTTCAATTATAAGGTGTTGTACTCAAGCTAATACATGTATATATTGAATAAATAATAAATATAATATACGTATTTAAATAATAAATTTAAAAAATGTTTTATTGACCTTTGCTCAATAATACGATACAAATTGGTATAACTTTTATAAGTAGTTTAAGTACCTACTTCCTACCTATATATTACATAATAATAATTGATATTATAATTTATAGTTAAAATTATTCTAAACTATTATTATGTTTAGAAACTTCAAAGGTGACTAGTTCATCGGCTAGGATAGTAATGGATATATAATATTAAATTTTAAAACGATGATAAATCTTTGTATTCTATGAAACAATTTTATCTAGAGCTCAGTGTAATATTATGAATAACTGTTAAAACAATTCTTTTAAATATACTTACATTATCTGGGTACAATGTATACATATACATATACATCCACTTATTAAAAAAGTTTTCCTTTAAGTTTAAAAAATCCTCTGAAAAATACCATCAAATTTACTATAAAACCAGCTTTTTACTCCAAAGCTCCTACTCAATTCCTTTTTATCAAAAAAATATTATAATCTATAATAAATTTAAATTTAGAAGAAAAAAAAATTAGAAAACAAGTGTATAATATTTAAAAACCATTTATTTTATAATACATATCATATAATGTGATAAGTAGGTACTTATTTTTATTTTGATAAAAAGCTATTTATCTTCTTAATGATTTTATTTTGTATTATTTGGCACTATTACAAATTTAACAGTTGGAATTTTGACCTATAATAGCACAGAATATTCTGCGATAATAGCAATATTTAATTTAAAAAAAAAACATGTTATTGATTGCTTTTATATATATACCTAGTGTATTACATATATATTGAAGTATAAAATGCAACTTATTTTATTCTATTGATTATAGACATACATAACAGAAGTAAAAGTCTTAAATATGAAGAGAGCATCCATATTATTAGCTTTAATTGCTATTATTTCAGTTGCATTTGCTGGTAAATTTATGTCATTTTTATCAAATATATTTAATTTTTTTTAACATTTATGTCAATTATATTTTAATTTATAAACTTTTTTAGAAAATTTATCAACAAGCTGGTCTTCTGATGATGACACATTACCAGAATTGTTACCGAAAAAAATGCGTGACAAAAGTGATGATGAGATTCAAAAAGCTGTTTTTCAAGCTTATGAAAACCAGCTCAAGATAATTTCTGAGTATAATGGGCATCTGTTGGATCCAGAATCTCCATATGGATATTTTAAAGATGAAATGCCGATATCTAATACAAGGACCTCAACTCCACAATCTGATCTCATATTTTACAACAATGGTATTAGAGGATTTATTGGTTATAACAAACAAAGTATAATGATTAAATGGGTTCCAAATCAGGTAAATAATTTTTAGTATTTGTGAATAATTATGTTTATTAGTCTATACAATTGTGTCATTGAAACTGAGGTATTTTAGCTCTTCCCACTTTCCAGTATAAAATTACTTATTTCAATTATCTTACAAATAAAATAAAAATAATATATATATAGTTTCTAAATAATCTGCTAAAGTTAGAAATTGTTTATAAATTATAAGTTATGTTATAACGTAATATCATTGATTACATATTATTATATAATCAATAATAAAACCATAATATTCCATGGTAAAATAGGTATTACCTATAAAATGTATTTAAGATTTTGAGTGGAATGAGGAATCTATTGATTTTACTATAAAGTTTTTTTTTCTGGAAATAACTATTTGGGTAGAACTCGTGTATATATAATATAATAAGAGTGTACTCCATCAACGGGTAAAAACTTGTCTGCCACACGTAGGGAAGTATTATACGGTGTTACCCCAAATAACGTGGTATACCATATACCGTATTCAGGGACAGCTTTAGGGGGGGCATCTCCTCCAAATGAAATAATAAATTTGTGACTTATTCCCTCCACTTTTATACATTATATAATGTTCTTTTCTCTTCCTAAAAAAAAAATATTCATAATTGTTAATTCATATGCTGGCACAAAATAAAGTACTCTTACTCCAGCCTCATTTCTTTCTCTAAATCCATACCCCCATGCACTCTACCCAGTATTATAGGTGTGTTGACTGACACCCTTTTGTGTGTGCCACTACTGTTCATATCATCCTAATCTCTATATCCTTACTTCCTGGAATTTCTTGCATTATCTCATCCTTCTGCCAAAACGCTTTCTTTTGGCTTTCTTCACAGCTCACTTGTATAACATATGCATTAACTATATTCAATATATTATCCTCTAAATTTACTTTCACCATAATCTCCTCTGCCACTGTAATTTTTCTTATTAGTGAATATTACTTATTCCAGAAAAATTAAATTATAATATTTTGATTTTCCTTAATTTCCCTCCATCAAAAGAACAAGGAGATATTAATAAAAAGTTAACCTACATAATTTTATAATACCTATTGAATTTTATTTATTTTATATTAATATTTAATGTTTATATTGTATACCTTACATTAAATTAATATGTACCACAAAATTAAATATCAAACAAAAATGTATTTTTAACAATTCTGTCTGTAGGTAGTTACAGAGATAGGATGGAAAGAATTGAGTGTCAGAGGAAGGTACACTTTTATGAATTCTTCGTATTTCGATCAAGGAAAGTATCTTATCCAATTACAAGATTTAAGGTATCTTGCTGGCACTACACTTTCAGAAAATACTGAATTATACCCATCGACAGTACCAAAATCTAGTATTTCATACAAAAGCATCAAAACATCATTTACTGGCGGTTTACCAGAAATATTGAAGATTAGTGATTCTTCTAATGTCAAGTAAATATCAAATTTTGATGAACTACCTATTGTTAGTGAAACTACAATACTACATAATTAGTTTTCCCCACTTTTTAGGAGGGACTTAAAACTTGTGTAGTGTAAAGTACAAAACGACGTATCTACAACATACAATTGTATGTCCTATGTTAAACATGTAGATATGTGATTTTTCATAGGTTTTGATATTATTCGATTTTTATTAAAAAGTCATTATAATTTATACATATTGCATATAGTTGTGGATGGGAACAAAACCTTCTATATGCAAAATTTGTTAAAATGAGATTTTAGTATCCTTGTATTTTGAATAAAGAATTTAATATAAGCATAGGTATGTCACTGTTTCTTGATGATCACAGTTTGAGAACATTGAATACATGGGAAGCTGACATTTTTTGTTAATTGAAATCATATTATACTCAGTGATAAAACAGCTATTCTGTAGTAATATGTCTGATTAAAATCAAAATAAAAAATATAAGATATTGCGCAGTTACTATGATGATATATTTTGTGGGAATTAATCATAAAACCAAAACCGTAAACTATTTCTATGGTTATGTACAGTACCCAGTGATAGAATATACAATCATGTAAGATACCCGGCTACCTGGCAAGTGATGTGTCTGTATTATTGTGTGATATAAATAAATCTATGTGCGTGCTATCTTTCTTTTATGATTAATGAAAATAAATATAAAATACTAGGTTTGGTCTTACGGAGAATACATATTTAATGTTTGGATATATGACTGACAGTGATACTTACACCGAAGCTCCGCTCAAAATCATGTATTTGAAGTACTTCTGCTCCTAATAAGTAATAACACCCTACAAGCGAAGTGCTTCCACTCCCTACTGGACCTGTTTTTATAATTTGTAAAAGTTAAATACCACTTGTAGGATCACAAACATTATACATCATAACTTTGTTATGTTTACATTATATTATTTAGGTACCTATTTATTTAAGAGCACGCTACACAGCTCTATTTTTTTAGGTTTCTGTATAGGCAATTTTTATGAAATTTGAAGAAAGATGAACATCTAGTTATTTATAAATATTTCAATATATTTTAAAAGTAGTTTAAAAATAATCCTTTGCCAATATACATTTTTATTGCGATATTTGTTTAAAAAAAAATGTGTCTACTTAGATTGTAAATAAATGATTCCAGATATATTTTAAAGCCATAACACCTATTATTACAATTAAAGAAAACAATATTTTCAAGTACACATCTGAGCTTTTTTTCATTATACCAAATACGATGTGTGCAATATATTGCTTACAAGTGAACAAACTTTTTTAGCATATTTTAACAATTGTACTTCTTTTAGAAATTAATTTTTGTAAAAAAAACTCCAAGGTTCACTCGAAAATATTGTTCCTTTAATTTTGACAATAAGTGATTTTGCTCTATATTTATTCTGATCAAAATTGTTTGCTAAGTGAGAGTGTTTTATGGTACCAAAAATCACTCTTAATATTAATTTCAAAAAAGATTTATGGTTAATATCTAAAATATTTTTTTATATAGGTATTTTGTAGAAGATATTATTTTTCAACAAGTAGCTGATCGTATTGTTAGAGACACACACAATAACATCACACTAGCAATACGCCAATCTATCAAACCATATGTCATATTCAAGAATGATACTACTTCAACTTTTCCTGGTGTAAATGGAAAGCTGCCCAGTGGTAATATAGGGTATAGCATTAGTAACACAGTTATTAGTGGTTTTGCTAATATGGAACAGAAATTGAAAAAAATCACTGCAAAAATGTCTACCAATACAGTAACCACTGATTTACGTATGACAATTCATAACTTGGATGGTAAATTTGAATTTAAACTCGAGGAGAGTAAACCTACTATTGGAAAGGCGACTTTTAGCATTAATCGGATTGATATTAATGTATCATTTAACATGCTCAAGCCTATAGAATGCAAGACCGAAGTTACAATAAATCAGCCAAATGTTAAATATGGTACAAAACTGTCGACTGACCATGAAAAAACATTGAGCAATGTATTTGTTGATAACATTAAAAATCAGTTGAATATTAATATCTGTAAATCTTTTGGCCTAATGTTCAAGACTGGAAAATAATTGTAGTTTTAGACTAGATTTTTTTTTTTTTTATACAATTAACTTTATACTACCTACTTAGTAATTAAAAAAAAATATGATTATTATATTTAAAAAAAAAAAAAAATTATTATTTATGTATGATTAGAGAAGTTGGAAGAAATAGGAAACTACTCATTTAATATTTTGTATTTGGTAATTTTGATATGTTTAGTGATTTTAACACATAATAAAATACTTATTTTCTAATATCTACTTAATATAATAATTGGTGTGAAATAATTTTCTGTTTACTTTTATAGTTTAATAACTAAACTATTATACTTTATTATAATACATTACATTGATGTAAATTCATCAGCGTAACTAGAGATACTTAAAGCTGGTTTAAGCCCTTCCAAAATGGTTTTAAATTATGTGTCAACTAAAAATAGTTAAAAATTAAATCCCAAACTTTGTCTTAAAGTGTTAATTTGTTCAACATCTATAAAATACTAAAAACAATTATAATTTTAAGTCTAGATTACAACAAAATAACCATAATATATTTTTCCCAAGTTGTGTACTTCCATTTTTACTCAATTTTATTATATGACTTTATATGAGACAAGTTTAACCTATTTAAGTACTTATATACCTATATAATATTTCCATTCTCTTGTCAGTATTTTTTCTAATCCAAATTTCTAATCTATCTTTCTTGTGAGTGTAATTTATTTGTATATTTAATAATTTACCTAATCAGTATAATAATTATAATAATAATAATAATAATTATACTCAGCTTATACACATAATGCAACTACTACTACATATTCCTACTATTAGTAATTACAATTATATACTATTATTAAATATTAAATTTAACAATTCCAAATTAAATTTATATTTGAAAATTATGTAAAGTTTCTAAAGATATTTTTTTTTATGGAGTTTTATCTCGACTTGAAACAATTACAAAATTAACTAGGTACCTGGTACCTATGTTCCATATATCAAGATATTATTTATCTTTTTTTAAACTTATAAACATCTCATAAATACAAAACAGTATTATCCAGTTCTCTATGTAGTTGTTTTTCTATACATTTATTAAGTTTATAGATGAGTAATCATTCAAAACATCAACAACTAATAAAACTTGTTTAAATGTAGTTGGAGAAAAACAGTTACATAAATACCTATACATATTAATATTCATTATAATTTTAAATTATGAGTGAAACAAGTAATGTATTTGGTTTTATAATGATTTGAACAGAGTAAAATGCTTTTTTGTTAACAAATTGGTTCGAGCTGGTACTTAGAGAGGTTATTATTGTTTTATTAAGTATAAAAGAAAATTCCATTTTTTTAATGGAAATATATTTTGTATATATATGCAAAGAATATAACAAATAAATAGGAGGATGGTTACCTATTTATTTTTTATTTTTTTCTAATATAACAAACTTATTTTTTATGTAATATATAAAGTGAAATTATAATAATACTCCATACTGTACAGTGACCGAAGGGATGATTGGGTGAACCAACTTCCATTATCTGCAATTGACAATTATAATTTTAAAATATAGAAATATAAATAAATAAAAAATGATACATAGGTACTCCCATAATATGAGATTATTCTGTGGTTATAATAATTATTCCTTATATTATATATATACATCGGACCACATATAAACTAAATACTTTTAAAATGTATTTAAGGGGCCTTCCACACATAATTAAAATCATTTCAAAAATTGTCAATACTTTGAACACAAATATCTAATTAAATTAAAACAATTTTTAAAAAGTGCCTAGATAGTTCTGGAAAATTCGAATGTTTTCAAAATTAAAATCGATGCACACATTGCAACGTTTTGATGGAATCAGAATCGTCTATTTGAGTACAAAATTACATTTTTTCGTGGTTGTAAAATAGATCGCTGACATGTGTTTATGAGTGCATATAATGGGTCCCCGTATAGGTACTTTTTTTACGGGTTAGGCAACTATTAATGATTACGTACAACCGGCTGCGGATCCAGAGTATCAATTTAGGGGTGGGCATTTATACATTTTGAACACATTCTAGAAATTCGCTAGACTAAACCGGTGTAAATTTCCCCTTAAAAGTAAACCGGTTTAATTTTGAGAAATTCGTTAGAGTAAACCGATTAAAAAATAAGATAAATCGGTTAATTTTTTTTCGACCATCATGTCGATATGGTTCAAAAATGATGCAGATTGATCCCTACCTAATCTTGCTTCCCCTAATTAATTTCCTTATCACATTTAATGTTATCATATTGTATCTGTTATTTTATGTGTTTTCACTATTTTATCACAGAATAACCTTTTATTCTATGATTTAATAACTTTTATTCTGTGATTGTTCTGTGGTTTTACCATGACAAAATAGATTTTGTCGTGTTTCATTACGGAAAAAATTGATATAGTACGTGATAACTGATAACACCAAAAATGTGGATGTAAACCATGAATTAAGATAATAAGATACGAAGACTGCTACATCATCGATAATGATCAGCTAGTCTGTACATTTAGTAATTACTAATTGTACAGATAACGGTTTTATTACTCTATGGTAAATTTACTCTAATATTAGAAATGAAGTTGTGATAAGAATGCTAGACGTAAATGTTGTATGTTATCAGTTGGTTAGACGGAGACGGCAAATTCGAGTGCTATGAGGAAACTTGATAACCTTTAGCATTGATTATATATATATATATATATATATATATATAATCAATGCCTTTAGTTTTAATACGGGCAAACTATAAATTGTTCGGCAAAATTAGAAAAAAAGTTGATATTTTGTTTTTTTTGCTTATTTACATTTCAAAGATCTATTTCGTCGGTATTTTAGTGACGCCTCCCCCCCCCCCGACCAACTCTAAATATTTCTTCGGGCCATCCCCGCTCGTATAAATAGGTCGTTTTCTTGAAAATATAAGAGAGATGATTTAATAGTCATTTGTATGGTTTATAATAATGTACCTATAGGTAATGTATTATTATAATCTATAATGTCATGATTAAAAACCGAAATTTGTAGTTTATCAAATGTACCTCTAGGTAGGTACCTACTTGTAGAGAATGTTTCAATGTCAAACAACAATAATTCTAGGTACAAAAAGCCTGTACATTTTTATACAAGTCAATATAATTATTTTTTTCTGTAATAAAACAATAAAATATAATATTAAAGTATTAAAATACATACATTATAGGTTTATACGCATCATAACATTGTACCTATTCATTTTTTATTATTTGATAAATTTAACAAATAGATTATATTATTATTTTTATAGGTAATACATTTAATTAATATCTAAATGACGCCCGTTGGCTTTTTCGAATAACATGTGTAAAGATAACATTTAAATTAACTACTTATCTAATTAGGTATAGGTCATAGAGTAATAATATAATATTGGCACTGTAGGTACATATTCAAATAGTCGGGTACCTACTATAAATATTTAATGAAGGGGTTCTCCACGCCACACTATTCTAAGGGGTATTATATAGGCAATTTATTATTCTTCTTTTGTACGGCCGTGTTCATATGTTGGGCGTACGTGACACGTGCGTGAAGTTAGCTCCCCATTTTGTCCGATCGGTCCCAAATTACCACCAAAATTAATAGCCAATAATTGTAAATTGGTTTATAATAAATAATAAATGATTTTTATCGTCAAAATAAAAATAAAACTTGAAAATGTTATATATATAATATATTATTATTTATTATATTGTAATAAAATAGTTTCCCGAAGATCATCCCTGAGAAATGTAAAACTCGCCATAATACAGACATTTTTTATTCTCTTCCTTGATATTTTACGATTTCCTGGATGAAGTATTACAGTAACCCGTAGTTATAAATTCTATTTTGCTATCACGAAAAAAATTTATATTTTTCACCGAAATAAACGATTCTAATTTCATCAGAACGTCGCAACGAGTATAGGTACATACATTTAAATTTTGAAACAATATTCGAATTTTCCGTACCTAAGATGATCGAGGCACTTTTTAATAACTGTTATTATTTAATTATTAAAAAGTTTTCAACACCAAACGGTTTTTATTATAATATAAAATATAAAAATTAAAAATATGGCTTGATCATTTCCTTGAGTAGGCAATGAAGAATCTGTATAGGTAGGTATGTTTTCATAAATAAAATTTTCATCGGAATACGCATCGTATTAGCCTGTTGGAATTAAAACGAGTATAGGTGTCTACAGTTTCTGACCAACAAAACGGTGATGTGGTGGCCCTTTAAAAATATGTACAACAAAAATGTACATATATGTGAATAAAAATTACAAATATTTTGTACCTATACTATATCGCTTATATATCAAAATAAAATACCTACCGTCTATCAATAATATATATAGGTACTTATAGGTGATTTCAAATTTTCGTGTTTTAAGAATACCTATATAACTAGTAACTTAAGTAGTTATTATATATATATATATATATATATACATATAGTATGTATATTGTATACGTAGTATATATATACACTTATTTTGTATATATTTTTATGTAATGTTATTTATATAAAGCATTTATTTATACCTTTTATCTAAATGACTGTATTAGCGAGGGAAAAGTAGTTCGTAAGAAAAACAACATACCTAAGCAATTCGTCTATAAATAGTGTAGTCAAGATACAATAAAAAAATTGTATTTATGTACATTTTAACGTATTTTAGTTGTTTAATTTTCATTTTTCTGTAAAATTTGTAGCTTAGCTTAACAAAGCGTAGGTATGGAAAAACTACCGAAAACAACGGAAAATTTTTATAACGCGTAAAATAATATTATTTCAAGCTTTGTTGAGAATCATTTTATCGAAAGAAACTATTATTATAATTGTTTTGAAATTTAATGCACTGCCATACTAGTGTCCTATATATATCCTATATAGCGAAGTGCTTTCATCCTCTATAGTCTATATACAGACCGGATTTTTATAACTTTTTATTATTTTATCGGTGCATATTTTTTTTTTTTTAATTTTTATTTATTTATTTATTTTTTTTTGTATACCTATATCTAATGTCAAACATTGAACAAACCGTATTTTTATAAGCATTTTAAGTTTATAATAAGGTGGGTCGAAAAACAAGAGAACAATTGTAATGTCAGGAAAATAGTGTAGAACCTATAAAAGTAGATATTGTATAATATATAGAAGTTAAAAATATGTAGTCTGTTTAAACAGCAAACTAAAAAAATGGTATAAAATATTTTTTGTGTAAAAATTAGAAGTATTATAATATAATTACCTACCTATTTCAAATCAAATGTTAAAATATATAATCACTCAGTACGTTCGTAATTATATATGTATATTATATATATACTCTTAATATAATATAGTGAGGTAATGATATGAAAAAAACGCAGTTTCCATAATTTTGTAACAAATACATTACACTGAACTTTGAATATTACGAGAAAAGTATTTTTACCATTTTTAATTGACCTGTTATTTCCCATAGAATTGATAACGCATTTCTATATAAAAAAAAAAAAAACACGATTTGTAAATGGAAACTAAATTTTTAAATAAATAGATATGTTTAATGTTCAGCTATCGGAATAAACATTTTTCGTGGCTTTATACAAGTTTTTTTTTATTTATTTCACCTAATCTTTAATAATACATTTTCGATATAATCTAATGACGGGGGTATAAACTAGAGATAATTCATTGCAATTACTATATATAAAACACTAAAAAGAACACGATTAAACGCACTAGGCATTGTTCAAGATGAGGTCGTTCGTGATTTTAGTTTTGGCTGTTTCTCTCCCCGTTGCAGGTACTTATAGAAAATATAGAAAAATGTAATATTTCAACCACAGATAGACGTTTTTGTGTTGTGTATTTATCATTATTTTCAATATAAAATTAAAAATATATACCTATTTATTCGATTAATGTACGTATTTATTTTTATTTTTTAGTATTCACAGACAATGTTGTGAATTGGAAATCTGATGATAATGCGTTACCGGAGATGTTGCCCAAAAATATGCGCGAACAGAGTAACGAAGAAATTCAAAAAGCCGTTTATCTCGCATATACAAATCTGCTGAAAATAATCACCGAATACAACGGACACGTGTATGATTCTGAAAATCCATTCGAATATTTTAAGAATGAATATTCAATACCGGATACGCAAACGTTTCAACCAGAAGCCGATTTGGTATTCTACAATAACGTAGTCAGAGGGTTAAAAAATTTCAATAAAAACGAAATTGTCATTAAATGGGCTCCCGACCAGGTGATTGCATATTTTTGAATCATTAAAATGTTATAGGTAGTATATTTTTTGGATTTTTTTATTTCTAAGTTCTATAGTAAGTACCAATTCTTGAATATTTGAATAATTGAAAACATTATATTTTATATGGTATAATAGGTCGAAACTGAAATCGAATGGAAAAACGTTAATATCAGGGGAAATTATTTGTATTCAAATTCCACGTACTTCGAACAAGGGAAATATCACATTCAATTTGAAAATTTGAAATATCTAGCGAATACTACGCTTTCCGAAAACACCATGAACTATCCGTCCACGTTGCCTAAAACGAGCGTTTTTTATGAAAACGTCAAAGCTTCGTTCTCGGGAAACCTTCCAGAAGTCACTGACGTGAACGATTCGTATAACTTAAAGTGAGTCAATATATTTTAGTAGTAGGCAAACCATGAAAATTATATTTTATAATTAATATTATGTTTTAATATTTGAAAATATATGTTTATCGGGTGTACCTTTATATGCACCTACTTAAATATTACATAAATTATATTACCACACATTCGACGTATATAACCTATTAGGAAGGCTGGGGAATTAATTTATAGTTAACCAATTTTTTTAATTTGTTAAATTTGTTAAATTAAGTTCAGAGGATGCTACACCGATATTTTTAGTGGACAAAACATGTTTACGTAAAACTATTAAACAGATTTTTTAAATGACTTTAGAATTAAAATACTTATTAACAAATCAATAGAGGACGGACAACATTTTGGAGTGATTCTCATTTGGGTTTTTTAATTTATTTATTAAAAACCAGTTATTAAAGTTTAAGAAGTAAAATAATTAACTTTTTAAAATTATAATAATACTTTTTTTAAATTAATAAATTATAAAATCGAAATAAGGTTCACTTCAAAATATTGTCTTCTATTGATTCGATAATAGGTATTTTAATTCTAAAATTGCTTGAAAAATTCTTTAACTTTAACTTTTAAAAATATGTGTTTTTAATCTAAAATCGGTTTATGAACGCGTTTTACGTAAATATGTTTTTTTCTTTTTTAAATAAATATCGATCGTGATTATATAACATTATTTATTACAATAAAGAGTGAAACTGACTCGGGACTAATTTTTAATTACTTTAAAAAGATATTTAAATATTTAAAAATTGTTAGTTTTTATATTTATTAAACTCAGAAAATCATAACTCATAAAAAATGAGTGTGTAACAGTAACGTATAAAAAGTAAGTCAAGTTAAACTTTTTAGTAATTATAAAAGTTAATATAATTATTAAAAAAAAATTACTAAACTTAATTAAAATTACTACAAATTTGATATTTTCATAGAAATAATAAAAATGGAAATTATTAAGTTAACAAAAGTTGTAATTATTGGGTTTTATTAACCCGTCGTTGATGACGCTATACATGACGCTATACGATAAACATTTCGTTTATCCAATTTTCATTTTTGGAACCATCTGGTTTAAATACTGTTTGATTTTGACAGCGTTATATACCTATAACCTATAGTATGCTTCATTTAATTGTTAACGAAACTATAAATACGGGCAAACGCTAAAATGTATAAATAAACCAATTATGTATTATTGTAATCCAGTATTGACAATACCGTTATTTGTTAGAATCGTGCTTGTACGTCAGGTCAGTGGACGCGTTACATTTTATTATTTTTTCCTTATCTGTACCATTTTCGTTGTTGTGTTTTTTTTTTAAACAATATACGCACACATGAATCTTTTATTACCTATACCCAATTAACTCAATGAAGCATATAATACGTATATAAAACCTTGTCAAAATCAAACAATATTTAAACCAATTATTTTAAAAATGAAAATTGTAATTTGTATGAGCGAAATGCTCATATATACAATATAAATTTTTTTTTTCAAATTTGTATTTCCTGTGTAACAGTAGTTGACTTTTAAGAAAAGTTTTTATGAGTTTATAAGTGTCAATATAATATATATCATTAAAAAATTCAAGTGGTTTTTACTTGTATCAAAAATCCTAAATGTTTTTAATAGGTAGGTATATGAGTAAAACGCTCACACGTCAACAATGATGTTACAAATTTAACGGCACCAACGACGTATTGCAGTGGTGTGTTTTGAATAAACACTGGAATTTAATCGAATTTAAAAAATTTTTGATTTTGAGTATATAATATTCGGCCAAATGTTTTAATAAGAGTTCTAAATTACATTGCATTATGATGACTAGTCGGGGAAGAAATATTTTAATTTATATAATATAATGCTTAGAAGTAATCTTCTAATTAATTATTGTACTGATGATAATCACACTATTCAAAAATATTATATAATATTAAATATTATTAATTTATATTACTGTATTTTAACACACAATATTAACTTGAGTTAAGTATTTTTCTCCGTCTAGTATTTTAAACATCTAATAAAACAGTTGACCGAATATCATACTCAAGATCCTAAATTTAGAAAACTCGATTTAATTCCAGTGTTCAGTCCAAACAGACCACTATACGACTGCGACGGCTTAAAAGTAATATTTTATAGATTTATTTAGAGGATATCAGCCCGTTCGTTTTTAAGGGGTTTCGTATAGGCAATTTTAAGGAATTAAAGAAAATTATTATTTACCAAACAATTATTATTAAAAATATGTTTTAGAATACATTTTAAAAGTAATTTATAAATGGACTCGTATCAGTATCATTTATTATTGCTGTTATTTATTTATACATTTTTTTATTATTGAAAATATTACTTCATTGAATTTCTGAATTTTATCAACATATTACAGAATGGTCAAAAAACAAATTAATTAACAAAATTAACAACCTTATTTTTAGTGTCCTGTGAAGCTGTTTTCTCTATAATATATGTACCTATCTAAAAAATTATGTTTTATATCTCGTGTGTTTGGCTAGCATTGTAATGGCGAATGTTCGCCACTAATTTTGATTTTTGTCATTTAACGATTATGCGTGTTCCCACATGACTCGTTATGCACAATGATTGATGGCTGATGGCCGAGTACACGGGGCCCGGCTTAAGATAATGTCAATGGGGCTATTTTTAAGGGGTTCTGAATAGGCAATTTTTATGAAATTCGTGAAAAATAAAAATTCAACAATTTATAGTCCCGTATCCGAACCACTTTTTGTTGGTGTGTATAATGACTATGTAAAGAAAAATCGTAGAAAATCGTGAAAATTATGAAAAATCGTAGAACCATTTGTAAACATGTTTTGAATAGTATAATTTTAATTTTGAGAACTAAATTCATAAATGCTTATTCTGTGTTTTGTAGAAAAGCATGCGTCGAATTCGATTTTTATTTATTTAATGTGATTCATATGAAAGGCTACGTGGGAAAAACGATCATAGTAATTTTTTTTTTTTCAAAATGGAAAAACAAAAATATTAATATTAACCCTCTTGTAGATAATTACCAAATTAATCGATGCATGAAAAATGTTTTTAAAAAAAAATCACGGTCCGCGTTACAATAGAGTTTTAAAAATACCTACAAGAGCAAAATCATAAGAGTTCTGAAAGTTTAAATAGCAATAATACCGAAAATTTGGAAAAATGTACTATGATCGATTTTCCCCGCAGCCCTTCAATATTATATTATTTATTTATTTTCAAATTAATCGTTTGAATTAAAGAATTTTGTAAATGTTATTCCTATACGAAACACAGAAAAGAGATAAATGAATTCAAATTAGTTTTCAAAATTGAAATAGGACAACCGAAAGTATGCTTATGCCTGCCGTCGGCCTATGGGTCCATATTGTATATAGTAAGCACGCGGAGAAAATGACCGCCTTTAAACACGTATACTTTAACTTGTGCGACAGATACTTCCTGGAAGACGTGGCTTTCCAGTACGTAGCCAACGGTGTGGCCAAATCCATGCACAACAACATCACTGTTGCGATCAGACAAGCGATCGGCCCTTACGTCATCTTCAAGAACGCGTCGGACGCGACTTTCAAAGGGTTCACCGCCAATTCGCCGTCGGGCGCGCAATACAAAGTCGACGAAATTTTCGCCACCGGTTTCAACCAGACCAACTTTAGGGTGAAGAACGTGTTGGTCGGCGCGCACGGCAACAAGAACGTGACACTGGTAACCGAATTCGCCATGCACAAGTTGAGCGGCGACTTTACGCTGCAGGTCGACGTGGGGGGCAAACCGTACTCGGGCCGATCCCAGTTCAACGTCGACCGGATCAACGTGATTACGGCCGTCAACGTGCTCAACGGTGCGGAGTGCACAGCCCACGCCACCGTCCACGGCGTCAAAGTCGAAATTCACCCGGAATCGACGTCGACGTCCGAGGTGAATGAGTTCATAACGAAAAATTTCGCCAACAACCTTGTGTATACATTTAATAGCACTATTTGCTCAGCTCTCGCCGGCATGCTCAAGTCCGATGCCGGAAACTATTAATTAACAATTGATTAGCTATCGATTTTGAATTATTAATAATGCATAGTAGTGTACTCGTACATAAATAATATATACAATCATTTTAAGAGGACGTCACACATTTATTGTAAAAGCGGTCGGATTTATAAAAAAAAATTAAAAAATCATTTGTGTTCCGTCAGTTATTTTTGATACTACACTATAATGAGAAACCTCTACTATGGCCATTTTTATTGTTTCGAAGTTTAAAATGAACATGTTTACGCGAAACAAACAAATATTTAATAAGATATTGATTTTGGAGTTAAGGCGTCCATATAATAGGTATATTATAAAATTGACAGAGAACCACATATTTTGGAGAAAATACCTCATTATGCTTTCATAATTTTCTTTAAACGCTCGACTCATTGTCAAAAGTACGAAAAACTATTATTTCATTTTCTAAATTGTTGCAACTATTTTGATAGTTAATATTTCAAAACACACCGACGAGATTAACGTTTTATAATAGGTATTGGCGATTGAGAGTTTATCAATAATACGGTGTCGTTTATATTATTCTGTGTCTATAACGGGGACTGTAATGAAATAGCAAAGCTTATCATTTTCAATCCTCAATATAGACAAAGATTAAGTAAAGTATACTTAATATTTGATTTAGGTGTTTTAATGCATTTTCGTTTGTTTTGTGTAAACATATTTTTCCTATTGAAAATCATCGGCGTGACATCGCCCCATAGTATAAAAATATTTATAATATTATATGGTTCTTAATAATTTCATTTTTCAATTATTCAAATGTACACATATACTATTATAATACGTTTTAATAATAAATATTAACTGAACATATTATATCAATAATAAAAATTGTTAAATAATTTAAAATATATATATTCGAAAATATATGTAGGTACACAAAAACATTTGTATTTATAATATTAATAATTAATGTTAAATTAATATGACATTCTCTACACATATATCAATCATATTATTTATTATATCAAACCACACAAAAATACAGAAATAACTTGATTTCTTTTGTATGTTATGTTAACACTTATGTAAAGAAGTCTAGTGGCGGATCTAGAGGTCATCTAAGGGGGGGGATTTTTAAAAACTTAAATAACGTATTTTAAAAGAGTAACAGTATTAACTTTTACATATTTTTTTTTTTCAGTTACCAAGGCTATATAATATATTAAACTAATATAATATACATATACTTATAGACAGTATATACGTTCAGAGGTATTAGATCCTTCTGCAAAAAAACCGAAAAATATTGATTTTAAATAGTTACCTATAATACATTTTTGTAAATAAAGGTTTTGAACAATAATAATATTTGGAGATGTGATGACTGATGACAATATAATAATTGCCCTAAAAACTAATATAGGAGGTAATGACTATACATTTAAGATGTAGTGTAGATATTATAGTGGAACAAATATTTTCGTTTTGCGATGATGTTTATTTATTTTATATCTTTCTATAAAAAATTTATCGACCAGCAAACTTGACGTCATGATTTTAATTTTTATGGGTACCCTTTTTTTGGTTACATAATTTCATCTGCTTGGTCCTACTTTGGAGAGGTTATTTGTTAATTTTTCAAAAGTTCACGACCTAAGGGGGGGGCATCGCCTTATCAAATCCGCCACTGGAGCAATCAACAATCGAAACTCCAAATATAGAGATCCAAGTAGGTAGTTGGCAGTAAGTATTATAATAATATAATATTAATATTATTACCTATTCTTATTTTAGTCCAATTACAATTTAGATTATTAACAATACATATTTCAAAATAAAATCATGTTTAGTATTTTCCATAATAAAAAATTATCTTGTAGAATTTATAAAAAAAAAATAATAATAATTAAGAGTCGCCAACTTCTGATTCTTATAGCTTATACATACTATTGGGAAACATATAGTTTACACATAATTTACACATTGACCAATCTCTTCAAAGAAGTGTTTTTCTTCAGTGATAAAGGAGAATAAATTTTAAAATGTAGGTACTTGTTTTTGGATATTTATACCTGATCACCATATTATGTATAATGTATATTATATACTGAATTTCGCTCAGAATCAAGAGCGCCCAATGCCCATAAAGTAAATTTTAGGAGGGAGGGTATAAATTATAATAAATAATAATATTTTTATATTTACTTCCAGTTATAGCGAATCCTAGAATAATAATCCCAGAATAATAATTCACCAAATAATAATCCCGAAATTTTGAAGCGGCTGTACCTCAATTTTATATTTAGAACCATATAGTTTACGCATCAAAATAAATTTTAAAAATGTATCTATTTGAATCTGGTATAAAAAATATGTATTTCTGTTTAAATGTTTAACTCTTTTGGTGCACGTGTGTACAATAACTTGAGTTTTTTAAAAATAGCAACTCTTATTTTTGACACCAAATTCAGATAGATACATTTTTAATAGGTAATTTGAATTTTATATTTTGTAATTAATTTTTATGTTTTAATCATGTTCATAAATTCAAAATTTCAATCGAGTTATAGCAGTAGTATTAAATTTTAAAAATCTATACCTAATTAAGGAGTAACTCAGTCAATTTTGAGTTTAGGACCATGGAGTTGATACATCAATAAACCTATTAGCTTAAAAAATATTTTCCTATCTGAATAATCCAGGGTCCAAAAGCACCGAAAGGGTTAAAAATTGTAATATCAATTCCTGTCTAATACAGGATTCAGATATATACATTTTTTAAATTAATTTTGATGCCTATACAAACTTAAAATTGACGAAGTTACAGCCGCTACAAAATTTTGGGAGTTATTTTTCCGGGGATTATTATTCCAATTATTGGTTTTAGCAATAATTAATTATCAGGTAGTTCTTCAGGGTGTCATGTTCTTCCCCTGAACCCATGGTACGCATGGGTATACCTATAGATAAAATTCTACATTTACTGATTTGGTCCTTCCAAAGAATCATTTATAGCCGAAAAGTATTACAAATTTGATTTATCCTTAATTTTTTTTTTAATATATCTAATATTTAAATAACTTAGAATGTTATGATTTAATTTCCATTAATTGGGTTATTATTGGATTTTAATATTTGGAAAAATGTAGTTTTAAAATTTAAAATCATATTTCTCACATTTAACGTGCATTTTTTTTTGCAATTCAATTTTTTCGAAAAACATCACCACAAATTGTAGGTACTACTTATATAAAGAATCGACTTGTGTTAAATAATTTTAATTTTTAATGTTCGTCAGATATTTTACTTCTTAAATTTATTTTTCTATTTTCCTAATCAAATAATTTGATATTTATTTAAATATGTATTTTTTAATTTTTATGAAAAATTACATAAATTTAGTTATATTCATTGTTTTTAAATATATATTATAATATATACTATCATCACTACGAATAGGAAAGAAAAAACAAAATATTAATTGTATATAGTATATGATATATTACTAACATACAGTTACCCAGGAGTCCATAAATTTGTTTTGTATTTTCCCCTTTTATTTTTTAATAGCCCTCATGAGAAATTCATTGTTTCTTTTCTTTTTATGTTTTCTACTTTCTATGTAGTGATATATATTTTTGAGTTGTCTAAAAACAGTGGAGCGATCTAAAAAGAACATTATTGCTTTCGATTTAAACTTATACTGCAGTACGAACTATATTATAGATAAAAGATATTTATATTCGTTAATTATTTTAAAAAACTTACCTATACTTTTCACACACACATTATTCGATCGAAAACAAATGATTATATTTATTATTTTAAATAATAATTGATAAATATAAATCCATTCGTTTAATATTTTAATCGATCTACAGTCATTATTCTTATTCGTAAATATTCATAGTGTAATTTTATGATCGATAAATATGCCTAATAAATCGTTAATATATTATATATTTTTTAAACTTTGATAATGAACTAATAAAATATAATATATATACATGGGCGCCCATTGGGGGGTCAGGGGGGACATTCCCCCCTGGAAAATTTCAAAAACCATGTAAAACGAAATTTCTGCGAACAATTTAAGTAATTTATTTAAGATATTATCAGTATGAAAATATTAGATACGTGATTAGGGTAACCACCATTGTAGAAATAACCAATACAGCTAATCACTTTAATATTATACTTGATATACCTCGAACAGTTGGACATCAAAGTTATCGTTCAAATTAAAATATTTCATCTGTTGAAGATTATTACCGAGTGTCCATATTTATAGGTACCATATTTAGACTTCATTATTGGATCATTAAGTTCTAGATTTAATGAAAATAATGAGACTCCTTTCAAATTATGTTGGTTATTTCCCTGTGAATTAGTTCAACTGAAAAAAAATTAATACCTTGAGATACTCAAAGATATTGAAAATCATTTTAAAAATTAATGGTTTAATTTGGTATGACTATTGGAAGTCGAAGTCACAAACTTATATAGATGATATAATGCAAGAATATATAAAATTAGTAAAGGAATGTGAATTTTTTCCTGAGATAAAACAATGTATAATAATATATATTACATTGCCACCGCAACAACTTGTACAGTAGAAAGATCATTTAGTACATTACGGAAAGTGAAAACATGGACAAGATCTACAATGAGTGAAGAAAGACTTGACGGGTTATGTATGTTGAGTGTTCATAAAGCAAAAATTAACGACAATATTAAAAAATCTGAATATATTGATAAAGCAATTGATAAATTTGGTATTAAAAAGAGAAATGTACAATTTTTATTTGAAAATTGATAATATTTAAACCAACTCTAAATTGTATTACTGCACTACGCACCTTTACATTCAATAAATAGTCTTTATAATTTAAATGTATTATTTTATATGTTATTGATTTTTATTTATTATACTGTACAGGAATTTTCTATGGGTTGGGATTGACACAAATTGTATTATCTCAAAAAAAAAAACGAGACAGTATTGCAATTTTAATGCAAAAAAAAAAATCTAGGTACATTAAAAATCATATTTTTCCAGAACTAAATATCCAATCATAACCCGACCATTGGAAGTTAAATCATAACATTCTTAGTTATCTAAATATTATATTTAAAAAAAGTTGTAAATAAGTCAAATTTTCAATTTTTTTTTTTTGACTAAATGATTCTTTAGAAAGACCAAATCAGTAAATATAGAATTTTATCTGTACCTATGGATTCAGGGGAAGGACATGACTCCTAATAAAAATTACCTAATATTGGATTATTTCTAAAACCGGTAGTAAATTTAAAAATATTATAATTATTTTAATTTGTACCCCACCCCCACCCTGAAATTTACCCTATGGGCACCCTTGTATATATATATATATATAATATATACATAGGTACACTCCTCAGTGTAATAAACTATATTATATACCTATTAATTTCACTACCTATATATTATTTTATTAATTCGTTTTTAAACTATTGTAATAAGGGTCTGACATTGTAACGTATATAGTGTTACAGGTAAAAAATCAGGAGATGGATTCTGGTGGATGGTAGCCGCGGTAGGTACCTATTGGTATGAACGAGCAGCTGTAGGTTACTCGATCAGTAAAAAACGAACCGTCAACGCGTACCTACCACAGTATTATTTCGTTATAAAACACGCGATGCTTTCGTGCGTGTAACGGTTATCATATCTACATAAATAGGTATATTATTTAAACGAAATCGATTCGAAATTTTCAAGATGATTTGTCGGCAATTTTTTTCTCTAATCATATGTTCTGCTTTAGTGTGTCCAGCGTTGACCGCTACGAGAATAATACAAGGTAAGATTGTTAAAAAAAAACAAATAATATATATGAACTTTGCATGATTGTATGTTATTATAATATAGACGTATATTATATTGCTATTCCGAAAATAAATGACGACTGTATTTACGTGCAAGTAAAATCATAAAATTGCATTTAGATTAAATTCAGCCCGTTTTTTTTTTTTTTTTTATTACCTGTTTGTTTATATTATTAAGACTCGGGTACATCGAACAGTTTATGTATTATGTTATATTTCGTCTTTGACGCAGTAAAGACATATAGCTATAGATACAATTGAAACCTCCAAAAATATATTATTTATAAAAATAATTATCGCAAACATAATTAATTATATTATGACTAAACATTTTACATATCATACCAAAAAACGAAGTATCACTCTATCGGTGTGCTAAATTCTCGGTTTTCTAAATGTATTTTGAAAAATAATCTGAAAATATTATGAAACGAAACGAATAATATATCTATCTACCCGGTCACCAAATCAACTTAAAAACAAACTCGTAATCACTGTATTAGTAACTACAGACAGACACGAGAGAGATTTAAGCGTAGGCACAATTTGAGTTTTAAATTTAGGGAGACGCTATGCGATTTACTTATAACACATGGGGCTACGCTATATAAACGATATTTTTGGGGACAGCCTCCCCTAGCACCCCACAAATTGCGCTTATGCATAAAATGTGTATAAACTTATGTTTAGAAATCTAAAAACTTTCCGAAATATATATTTTAGGTTTCTAAATATAAGTTTAGACAACTTTTGTGTCCGTCCGTCTATCCGTAGTTACTATTGTACGTAGTTACGGCTGTTGATTTGATTATACCAGGGATATTATTCGTTTAATATAATTAGAAGTATATTATACCAATATCAATATTTATAAATTTTGTTAATTTCAGGTGCAGTCTATCTATGTATATAAATATACATAGTAGGTTCAAAAAATTGTATATGAAATAATAGTTTATTGTTTAAAATACATTTGGAAACCAAGAATTTAGCACGCTCGCAAAGTGGACTTTTAGAACATTTTAAGTTACCAAAATCTAAATTAAATATGGGTACCTATAGTACCTACGCTTGAAAAATGTAAAAATAAATAAAAATATAAGGTAGATATTATTAGATAAATGTGAGTACATTTTCTTCATAACGTAATTCATGATTTTAAATGCAGGTTTATCGATAGTATAAATATTTTTACATATTTTACGTTTAATAAATATTCCGGAATCGTTTAAATTTAAAATTTTACTTTAGTAATATTGTATAGTTTGTTTATCAATAGGATTCAAATTTGTATAATATGTATTTGCATATTTTTTTGGTAAATCGTATATGCTTAGGTAAGTATAAAATGTGTTTCATAATATTCTGAATTGAAATACGAATACAAAAAAAAATATATTAATGCGTGGTTTTGCATATATTTCGACATTTTTATCAGTGTTTTTTTTTGAGACATATTTTACGAATTTAAGGTCATATTTCGCCTGTATCTAATACGCATATTTCAAATTTTAGTAGGTATATTTTGTTGCCAAATACATCAAAAATATATTCAACAAATTTTGGCGGTCCGTGGAAATAAACCACGGCTATAAAATATAAACAAACCATATGTAGATGCAATTTATACAAATAATTTATATAGACCATTTTAATCAATTCATTATTAATTATTTATTAGTTTAAAATATTGTGGAGAAGCATCTATATTATTGTAGTAGGTATATTAAAAATACTTACGATTTTTTTTATTACCTATTCTTTTAGAAGTCGTATTAATTATTTTCTATAATAAAAACAGTTACCTATAGTTTTCTATATATAAAATAACTCTAGACGATATATTTATTTTTAAATTCATGACTTTTTTGAAAATTCGTTTTTTTTTTTTTTTTTTTTTTTAGTATAGTTACCACCATACATACGGCATATATTTTGAACATTTTTGGCGAACAAATACGTATTTTTTACTGCATATTTCGAGGTTTTTTTTACCACATACCTATATAAATTTTTAACTCTGTACATATTATATTTATCAGCATGCGTATCAACAAAGTATTGTTGTAAACGTTTATTGGGTAATCGGTGTAGCTGATGGTAAGTATTATAATATCAGTACGTGTACCTATACAGGTATACGCGCGCTTGAGACAAGATGCAGCTGCGTATACAATTATAAAAGGACAAGTTCACTTTTTCTTTTTAAACTTTCTAATGAACGCACTTATCGAGATTCCGAATTGCTGTGTAGTGTGTACATACAATAATATTTTGTATTATATATATATATATATATATAATATAATATAATGCATTAAAGTTCTAATAATTATAATATATAAAACGATAAGATAAAAACAAAACTATAATTAAAAATATCGTTAATGTCTGATTAATGCGAATTTTCATGATTTTCACAAAATCGAAACAATAGCGTTTCAAACGGAATATTGAACTTTCCGGCGATCCGTTGTTATTACATATATGTACTTATATAGCTGGTTTACCTCGCCTCCTCTATATAAACAACTTGACGATATGGTGGAGCCTGTTTCCGGTATATTTGGTGCGTTACGCAAGCAACCTGTTGACGGTGAAAGCTGGGCACATCTGCTTTGACCCGTGTGTGCCTATATCTGCAGTAGGTATATGTAGGTAATGTAACTTGTCGAACTGTTTGTTTATAAGTGAAAAAAATGCGATAATAAAATACCGAACGTGTTTGAAGAGAAAGCTTGAGAATTTTGATGTACATACACAGCCGATACGTTCGGTAAAATATAATACGGTGAAAGTAGGCAAGTATATATTATGTTAATCAAGGTTATGAGATTCTTCCGTTCGGAAGACGTCATCATTCATCCATATAGTCCACGGTCAAAGGTCCGTCTGCACTGGACTGACGCGACGAAAATACTCAAAATTGTTCAATACAGTGTAAAATAGTGTATAAAAACGAATACCATACGGAGGAAAATAAATTAGAAAACCGCGTACAGTTTATAAGATGTACGTAAATACTATAAGGACACAGTGATGAAGTCACTTATATATTATATAATATAGGTAATAACTAATACGAGTAATGACAATATTAACAGCTATATTATTTAAAAACATCGCCAGTAATATATGCATATAAAATGATATGATTTCGCATTAAAATCGAAAAACCGATTTAAAATCCGGTATTTTGTGCACTTTTCGTTACGAAACTAAGGTAAATTGTTAGAAAAAAAGTGTTCATTCATTGAAAATTATTTGTACATCGATGGTAAACAATATACCTACGTATAGTAACTTATAATCCATTTAACTTTGTATAGTTAATTTCAATAATCATTCAGTTATATATACATAAGTATAAATAAATTTGAAGTGAACAATTTTTTAATAATAATAAAATATTTTTTTACTACATTATGACATCACGTATTTGGTTTTTCACCAATAAAACGAGTCCAAAATTTATTGTATATAAATCATTTTTTTCCTATATTTCGTTTCATTAACTATTAAATAATACAATTAATTTTAGGCATTTTCAGCTGGCCACAAATTAACCTTTTGCTTTAATTTTTAGGCCATAAATACCTAGATTTTTTTTTGTATGTTTTTATGGAGTTGTATGAATAGTCTTATATACCCATATAAATGACCTTGTACTATATATTTTGTATTATTTTTTAAATGTCATATACGACTACAAGTTTGCACATATACCTATTCTTCTGTGAAGACAAATTTTAACAATAATTACGATGTCCTTCGTCGTCCATTCATCTTAAATACGATAATTTTTTGTTTTTAATTTAAACATGTCTTTTTTAACAATCGTCTCGGATAAAAAAAAAAAAAAACATTACTATAATTATTATATGACCTACCTATTCTATAATATAGTTAAATTATGCATCACGAATAAATTATAATTATGTTGGTATCTACAAAGAAATAAATAGTATAAAATTCAAATCAATTGCTGCAAACACGTGAAATATGTATATAGGTATGTAGTACGTATCTCTTGCGTATATTTATTAGTTGCCCACAATTGTTTTCAGTGCAATATAGTTTTCGGTCACTAAAAATATTATTATATACATTCAAATATATTTAACCTGTGGAATAAAAACAAAAATATATAACCTATACACGCGAATAATGACCCTATAATAATCTACCTATGTCGAACATAATATAATATTTGGTATATCGTACAAATCATTGTGAGATTGTTTATTTATTTTCTCATATAAAAAATCGAGATGATATATACTGGAATTCATAGGCGTAAATCCCATATGAATTCTATAAAAGTGAAAGAAAATTTCCCTCTTTTTAGAATATTTGTTCATATTATTTCTCTAGAACTTACCATTATTTTGGTTGATCCGAAAAAATGTTTTCCTATCAGTTAATAATCAAAGCTCACAATAAATTATAACCATGATCGAGTTTAACAAAATATATAGGTAGGTACTTTAGTATAATATACCTACATTATTTTTAGTGATTTTTATACGTATATAAAATTATAAGTTAGAATAACTGAGAAGCTACTGGTTTGAATAAAGATTTAAATACCTATAATTTTTTAGAAAATTCGTCTGATTCACAAGAAAATAAAAATCATGGTTCGAATATGAAAAATAGTTTCTATTATCACAGTATACAGGATACTATTTGTGACATAAAACCTTTATTCAATACTTAACTTACAGTACTTACTCGTACAATGGTACACTGAATAATTCTAAAAAATATGCATAATCGAGAGCGATCTAGGACGAGGGTGAGGATAATTAATGAATAACACGATTCCTATGTAGGGTACCTATATTAATTTTGTACCTATGTATTTCAATAATTACCTATTTTAAAATATAGCTGTGAAAATATTTTATATTGAAAGTGATATCTAACATTTAATAATGAAAACATATTAGGCGAAATTTCAGAAAAATAGATTCTAAAAGTTAACGTTTAAAAATTAAAATAATTTCGTTAAATATCTTTGTTTTTAAGACATGATATGGGTAGTACAATATACTCGTATAATAGGAGCAAATGAAAATCCCTTCATGGGCTCATATCATTATACCTACATTTTTGTTGGATTTGAACAGTCCCGAGATGAATTTTCGATTAGATCGGAATTGAAGTTTAAAAAAAATAAAAATAAATTTTAAAGTAAAAATGCAATCAGATAATCTGACCAAAAACGATAAAAATCAGTAATATTCTTAGGTGTTTAAATATAAATACTTTTAAAAATTTTAAAGTACAAGCAGAACTTTTATTAGTTTTTTGAACGGCGATTAAATAGGTAAATTTGGAATTTTATCCCAATCACAAATTATATAGTTATTTCGTTTATATATACATAATATATATTATGAACCAGGAAATATTAAACGTTGGGTATTGATTATAATAGTAAAATGAAAAATATGCTCTTCGATGCACGTTGTGTATTAGTAGGCAGGGATAGAAACACTTCACTTATCGGACAGGATACTCTTGGTAGATGTATATTGCATTTGAGAAATCATTGCATTCAATAAAATGTAGTGCTATATAAAGAGTTATAAATATTTAAAAATACTTTATTTAAACATATGAATATTGAATACCTACATTTTTTTTTAAAACGATTTAACGTAGAATTTTTAAATCTTGAATCGATAATTCTTGAACGGACTAAGTTGTAATCGGAATTTTTTGGAAAAAACATATATTGAAATCGGAATTATGTGGAAACGACAAACTTGGATTCGCAAGTGTCTGGAAGCAACATAATTCGGAGACGCAATTATCTCGAAAAATATTATAAATTATTATAATATTAATAAATAATTTTCTAGGGGAAGAGGTTTTAATGTCCTAGAAAGTGTAAATTATGGACCTCCCTCCATCTAACTGTATCATTTTAAGAGAGCTAAAGAATTTGAATACGTACACGAAATTCATATTTATACTACATACGTTCAATTAGAGGGTTAATATTTAGAAAATTTACCAAAAGGTCTATTTTAATACACCCTAATACACCCCTTACAATATAATTTCAATCCTTGGTCATTCGGCAGAGATATATATGTTTCATGTTTGTAATTTCCAGGTTTACCGTTTACAGATATATCGATTCCAATAATATAATTTCCAAATTTATCTTTTCTAGATTGGTCGATTTCAGATATTCCAGTAATAGGTATAATTTCCAAACTTATCGTTTTCCAATTTATAGTTTCTAAAAAATGTCTATTCAGTATAATATCTATTTCAGATATTATCCGTTCTAAATAATGTCGGTTCAAATGAATAAAGATTCAATAATTTTCAGATTCAAATAAATTACTAGATATTCAAAGTTTTTCCGTGCGTCCAATAAAACGATTCTGCAGAGTGGATAACTTTGGTGTAATATAATAAATAATAATAATAAAATGAATATATATACAAATATAATAAAAACATTTCCGTCGTATAAGGTAGTTTTAGGTTTCTAAACATAAATTTAGATAGGTACCAATTACATATATCCGTGATTACGAAGAACATTGTTGATTTGATTACTATAGGCAGATAGTATTTATTTGTATATAACAGATTATAGATTTTATTCGTTTTGTTAGGTATTTTTTGCGTACACAAATATTAAATGCACGTAGCCGGTTAAATAAATTATTTATAGAACCATATTATAGTTTATGTTGTTTGAAATGACGTACCTACCTACCTATATGGGAAACGAGAAAAATGCTTTTTACTCCAAAACTCCCATTGGACATAATTATCTTCTGGTCGAAAAGTTGCCCACGGAGGAAAAAAGAGCGAAATATCATTGTAAGATCACTACACAGACGCCTCGGTCCACCAAAAATTAAAAATTTTAGAAATGTCTATTCTGTTTAATAACATATTGTTATAATCGTTCAATATTGCGTTTATTCGTACTCGAAAACCGTCGGCTACAACCGGTTCGTATCGCTTTCATTCAACATCGCTTTATTACTAGCTATAATATGTATGGGAATTCATCGTTCATATTATCAAATATTATCTATAATCTTTATAGGCACGTCGCATATACATTATAATATACCATAGTGTATATACTGTATATATATATATATATATACTCGTATATGTACAGGTAGGTACACCTTGGCTACTGTTTTAATGTTATAATGCTCTATGTATTATTATGTAATTTAATTTAAAATATTGTGTTTAATTTGCAATAGTTGCTAAACAAACTGTGGTCGGTGTGTGCACGGCTTGTTTAATATATATATATATATAAATATATAATATAATATGTTATCACAATAGTGTATATCTCGATATTGTAACAGTGTAAAATGTCATGGATATTAAACATCGGGCCGATACAATTTCATTCAGCACCGTATAGTCAAACGCTACACGGCGGCCTATAGAGGTTATTGGGCCAATTGTCACAGTTTGTTAGCACGTATTTTATTTTGTTTTTTCGAACATGCGTCCAAGTAACCATCGTTTTTATACGCATAGACGATTGTGTAACAAAAAAAAATGTATACCGTACGTACGTACACAGTATACACATACAGTGTCGTAGCCAGGATTTAAGCAAGCAGGGGGGGGGGTGCGCCCAATAAATACCATAATTAAAATAACGTTTTTTTGTTTTTTATTATATTTAAAAAAGTAATATTAGCATTAATAAAATATTTACTAATTAGGTACCTACTATAGAATGCTCAACGCTTAGGTAACATAATAATTAATAACTAATAAATTATAGCGAATAAAAATAATATGTAATAAATATATAATGTTAATATTTAAATAAAATACTGAAAAATGATACTTATTAACTAGGCAAAATATATTTTGTTTATTGTGTCCAATCTAACGTTTGCATCCTTCTGGGAGATTTTTTAGAAAATTCCAACAAAATATCTTTCTCTATATTGTTATAATAGTTTTAACTCTTCTTTATTTATGTCATAGTTAACGCCAAGCTTAACTCTTATGCTATATACTTTAGATTTATACTTATATTGATATTAATTTGATAATTTATACACATTTAATCGTTCAATAAATTAGAACTTGAATATTAGAATTTCATTTAAATATTAGAACGGCTATCTATGATTATATATATACATAGATAATACAACATCTTTTGCTTATCACATATTATCGTGGTTAACCTAATGAAACTTGGTTACTGAATTTAACAAACACAAGTTTTGGTTATTGATAAGATAATAAAAAACATAATTAGGTTTATCGTGAAAACGTGCGTTAAGTACGTTAATATTAATAAATAAGTCATAGACTTATACTATAATTATAAAGCTACTATTGTTAAAATTAGATCATATAAAATTGCTATAAAAAAAAAAAAAAGGCCCATGGGAGGGGCCATGGTCCCTCTGGCCCCCCCTGGCTACGCCGCTGCACATATGTACATAATATACAATATATACGCAATTCTAAAGTGCGGATTGTATAGAGATTAATTTATGTAAAAAAATTTCAAATACTATAGGGTAGCTACTAAATAAATACAAAAAAAAAAAATTTCAAAATAATCAAATTTTAATGTATTCGTTTTTTAGGTCGTTGAAATATTAAGTAACAATACCTACATGAAAAAAAAAATATATATATAAGAATATAAGTATATAAAAATTATTTATGTATGTTATATATGATATTTAATAAAATAACAAAAAAAACAACAATAGTCAAATATATTCGCGTTCATTTATAAATAAATTACAATATATAAAGAGACAAAGAGACTGGCCTCTGTAGCAGGTCACCGGTCATCGCGGGGAGCCATGAGAAACGACTGGCGTACAGGCCACGACTGAACTTGCGAAAAAATATAATTCGAGTTTCCTTGAACGGATTTGAAGTTTCGAGATTTTGGGGGTCATTTATAATACAAAATAAAATTTTCCCAGACCATGTCTAATACCTACTTATTCTTCACGACTACATTTCTATAAGTAATATTATAAACGCGTCTGCAAAAACCTCTCCTCATTTACGTAGATCAGAGGTTTTCCACCTTTTTATGAGTACGAATTATTTTTGAAAATTTGGCTATCCACTCAAGTCATCGAGCCGTAGTGATATTTTATTTCAATATCTCAATATAAAAATAAAATACAACCAAATGCGCGCGAATTTCAATTGTTTTTTTTTTTTTTTAATTGACTTGTTTTTTGATAGCTGAAAACGAATATAAATAAATTCTCAAGAAGTATAATCTATTGATTCTGTAAGTTAGGTTATATATAAATCAAAAATATTCAAAAAATGTTTTCTGAAAATCGGACTTATCATATTTTATTACAAATACGTCACTGCAGTTATTAAAGCTTAAAATTCATTTTTAAATTGAATATTTTTTGTGAAAATATATATATTTCCATATTATACTAGTATTGTGTCAAAATTATATTGAGTCGACATAGTTTCGTTAAGTTCAATATTAGGTACAAAAAAAAAAAAAAGCTGGTTAGTAGGAGGTCGAAGTACTTCGCTCATCACTCATCGTCATCAGATAAGATGCCCTATAGGATATAGTCACATTATAGGATAGGTATGTCGTGTGTTGATAAAACTTAAAAGCAATAATAAATCTTTTTTTTCTATAAAATTATTTTCAGCAGAGTTTGGTGTAATATATATAATTTTTATTATCAGAAAAACATTATAAAAATGTACGACGCCATTAGGTATATTACTAAAATAATTAACCTGTGAAGATTTAAAATTTCTAGAACCATTATTTTCATCACTATATACGAGGAGTACCTACACCTGGATTTTTAAAATGTTCATTACTGAGGATCAAGTCAAGTGTGCGGCATATAACTTAACTTTCGAGTAATTTTTCCCAGTCTATTTATAAAATTTTATACTAATGATCATTATAATAAATACATAAATATATAATTATTATTATTTATTAATTGTATATTTTTTAATTTAGTCTATAATCTATATAAATTGTACAATTATATAATGCCACCGCTGATATCAACAACGTAGTACAACTCAGTAGTTAACATTTTCAAAAAAAATAAAATAATACATATGACGTAATCATAATATGTAAAATTATTAGATCTTTAATTTTTTATAACAAGTCATTTTGACGTACAGTCGCGTCCACACCGATGCAACTTTATTGTAAACACGTGTTTCCGATAATGTCGGCGACAAAAATAAGAAATGTTTCTGAAATTTGTCGCCAATAATTGCAAACAAATTTTTGTTTCCATTCGTCATGAGAAAAATGAGACGTTAATAAATGTTTATAAAAACCAAGTCGGCGACAATGTATCGACACGTCATACTTGTACAAATCTACAACACACATATAGTGTTCACTATGTTCAGTTATTTTATTCTAATTTATATAGGTATATATAAATAGTTAGGTATATAGGTATATAAATAAATATATAATTTTTGTATATAGGTATATTTACATAAAAATTTACATATTTACATATATTTATATTTATTTTTATATTTATTTATTATTTATTATAATTATAAAAAAATATATATATATATACGTACTATACGTACGATCCAATAGGTACCTATAGGTACCTTCTTTTGTAGGGCTTTTTTTTTTTTATGTATATTTACGCCTTACGGCAGTCAACAAAAAATGACATATAAAGAGAAAAACAGAGATAAGTGAGATAGTAATTTATTAAAATTAAATATTTTTACAAAAATAAATGAAAATTATCAATAAAAAGTAGTCAAAAGCAACGTTGTAAGCTAATAGGGACACTATTGTTAGCATTGTGGCGCATCCTATGAAGTGGATGATTGTAACTGTAGGCTGCAGTGGAATGATAAGGAATATAGAACCGAGTTGGTTTTGTGGGTTTTGTGAGGTAAAAGTAGATGCTTTGAACGGGATACGTGCAAGTAATTTTTGTTTTCAAACTCAAAATTACGCAAGCAGCTGCAACAATTCCGCTTTTATTCTCGTTCCACATTTTTCCGAAGACTGAAACGTTCAGTAAATATTATGTTTCTTTGATCTGGACGCGCGTGTTTTAAAATTTTGTCGGCGACTTTGTTGAAAACATTTTGTTGCAGAAAACGGAGACAGTGTTTCTTTTACATACTTGATTTTTCATTCATACCGAAACATATGGTAAACATTATGAAGAATTCAAATCTATTTACACTTTTACAGAATTAAAATTAGAGCATCCAATAAACTGTAGTAACGAAGAAACTGTGTCAAATGACCAATTCGAATAACTATATAGGTATGTGTTATTGTTGTGCTAAAGACTGATATAATAAAAGATGAAAAAAGGTATTAACAATACATATATTTATTGATTTGTCAAGCCATAAACATTGTAATTTATAATTCATAAGTGTATAACAAATAAGTAATTTCATATACCTATACCTATACTGCATATTACATAATATATACCTATAATACAACATATTTTTAGCAATTAAATAATAATGTATAATATACCTATCATATATATATATATATATGTACATTTTTTCCCATTTGTATTAATATTTTTGACTTTTTATTCGATAAATTCAACCTTCAAATATATTTTATAATACAGACAATTGATATCCCTTTTACATTTATAGGTTTTGGCAACGCGTCATTAGGTACTCAAACGGAACCGCTTACATTTCACAAACGGTTTGTGTAGAATTTTTAAACGCGCGTACATATTCTATAGCGTTCAATTATTTGGCGTTGCGACATAAAAAATATAATAATAGTCGATATTGGTTACATTGTATATTCGTATATATGCACCGGATCAAAACCTGCGACAGTTGCTCAACATAAAAGTCGCCACAAATATATACTGCAGGTCGGTATACTTATACAACTAATAACAATTATATGATATAGGACGCCACATTTGCAATTTTAAAGGGGTTCTGTATCGGCAATTTTTTAATAGATATTTTAAGAAAAATAAAAATCTAACAATTTAAAAATAACTCGATGTCTCGACGTTAGTACTACTTTTTATTGTTGTGTAATCACGATATTTGTTAACGAGAAACCGTTTTACAAGAAAACGTATATTTTTCTCAGGTTGTAGTCGTAATTAAGAAATCAAATTTTCGCATAATACAGTAGACAAAATTATCTATGTTCTACCGTCGTTTTTTTTTTTTTTTTTTGGATACCACAAATAGACCCGAATAACTTTTCTCAGATTTTTTTGTTTTACAAAGTAGAGGACAGTACGTAGAACACAGATAATTTATTGTCCGCTATGTTGTATGAAAATTTGGTTTCTTAATAATTACGACTAGGTATATAAATCGAGAAAACATTTTTCTCGAAAAACGATTTTTTTTTTTTCAGTAAAATAACGCATGTGCGAGCGTCTTTCCGAATAGAAAATCATTATACTTGATAAATGATAACACGCACAATAATGTTTGATGTACCTATGCCCATATAATATTATAGTATATAGCAGCGGTTTCCAAACTGTGTGGCGCGCCACCCAAAGGAGGCGCGAGCACTTAACAAGGGCGGCGCGGCACACGGTTGGAATTTTATACATATTGTTATTTTTAGATCAATTTTATGTCCGAGAAAAATTTTGTAGAAACGATTATCTTATCTTATCCATACACGACACACGTTTATTACAATATAATTACAGTAATTCAGTATTATAACTGTCGTATTCTCGTAGTGACGTAGTGTGTAATATATGAGCGTACATTTTTCTAACTTTATTCGTAATACTTTATTTTATTTCGTGCTATTTTTTTCAATCATTAATATGGAAAAATTTCTTAATATTGAATCGAAACGTAAACAAAATGAAGACAACTGCAAAGAAGAAAATAAACGTAAGTTTAGAAAATATGAT
>JAIPRL010000583.1:111255-127342 GCA_025469235.1 Pemphigus obesinymphae
AAAACTAATAAATATTATATATTAAACAATTTTTAACCTATTTTATTGAATATTCTTTGAGGGAGGCGTGAAAAAAATGTTTAATTATTAGGGAGCCTTGAATGAAAAAAGTTTGGGAACCGCTGGTATATAGGTATACGAAAACGTTTCGTTTGTCATAAAAATTACACCGGTCTAGACCAATGTCATACAAATATAAAATACTTACATATTATAGCTGGTATACGGCACCTATTGTTTTTTTATTATTATCTAAAAAACAACACCGTCTATAATCTGCACATAATTTACGAGTAAAACCACTTATCACCTACTTTATATGCACTTATTATTAACTCTATACATATACACGTTTAATATTTGTTGAGTTTACTATAAAATAATATATATATATACCTATATTTAGTGGCGTACAAGGTTATGCAATAATGAATTTTAAAGTTAAAAATGTAATTTATAAGTTAATTTTTTAAATAACCAAATAGCTTGTGGGGCCTCCACACCACACGGTTCAAAGAAGTATTGTATTATATTATGGGCAATGCATTATTCTCTCTTTGTACGACTTCGTACGCTTGTGATGAGTTGTACGTGATCATTATAAGTATTGGTTATACACCGGGTGATTAGATCGTACGAGCACTCGTTGCCGCATTTAAATCACAGAATCCTGTACGGAAATCTCATCAAATTGATAATAAACGTTGACATTGATAATAATGAATGTTGAAAAAAAACGTTGCAAATGCACATTGGAAATACATTGTTTAATTTTAGCGTGCGATCGCGTCCAAATAATACGCTCCGACTAAACGCGTGTTTTGTTTCCCCGTTTGCATATGGACATTGAAATACACGTGTTTTATCTTGGGTGATTATTTGGTACGATTTAAAAACGTGACTTGGGCGATCGAATCGCCTCGTGTGTCACTAGCTCTTATAGTTAACCGGTATCAAAACTCTAAAGTATATACGTGGCGGCGTCGAGCTAGGTGCACCCTCAAAATATCCCGCGCTTCAAAATATCCCCATTCAAAATATCCCTTATTTAAAATATCCCATATACAAAATATCCCCATTAGGAATATCCCGCTTATAAAATATCCCTTATTTAATTTATCCCAATAAATTTTTATTCGTTAATTTAAAAAAAAAAAGTAGGTATTATATTATAAAATAAGTGTTATTTTAACATTTTATCGATGAAATATTTTATTTAAAATTATTTTTATTTAAAAAGAGACATTAAAAATTATTGTTAAACATTAGGTAAATCTCATAAAAAAAAACTCATATCAAATATAATTATAATTTAAAAAACTATATATATATAGACTCTCAAAAATTATTGTTAAATAATAGATAAATCTTATAAAAACAACTCATATGAAATATAATCACAATTAAAAAAAATATATTTATACATTTATATATATATATTTTAGTGATAAAATTTTAAAATAACTCTTATTTTATAATATAATTCCGGCTATCTACTTTTTTTTTAAATTAACGAATAAAAATTTATTGGGATAAATTGAATAAGGGATATTTTGAGCGCGGGATATTTCTAATGGGGATATTTTGAGAGGGAACCGTGGAGCTACTATATGCAATATGCATCCACGTGCACACGTCAACAACTACGGAAAAATGTATATTTTTTACTCAAATAGGTGATTCCTATTCTATCAGAATATCAAAACGAGTACATCAACTTCAATTATTCAAATTTTGACAATTTTGGAAGATTTAAACGGTTTTTATTATAATAGAAAATATGAAAATAAAAAATGTGACCAATTATTTCCTCGAGTATCTAAGTAATCAAGGACCTATATATAGGTTTTTATAATTATCATTATAGCAGAAATCGTGTTGGACTATTGGAATTAGAATGAGAAGTTTTTGATCAAACAAATGATGGTGTGGAGGCCCCTTAAAAGTTGAAAGGACGCTTCACACTTTTTCAGAATTTTTAGAATTTTCATTTTTTATAATTTTAGAAAAATTAAAATTAAATAATTGAAAATTGTTTAAATATCTATCAACGAAAAAAATATCATATATATAACAGAACATGGCCATGGTTAGCGCGTCCATTTTTAAGGGGTTCTGTACAGTCAATTTTCAGAAATTCGAGAGAAATTAAAATCTAACTTTTTGTTAACTAATTGATAGGTTAGTTAATACATTTTTAAAATAATTTTAAAGTGATCCCGTTTCAATATATTTTTTAGGTTTCTAAACATAATTAAAACAATAAACAAAGCATACATTTAATTCAAATTTCTGGTATTTATTTAATTATAAAATGTTATTGAAAATATTACTAATAAGTAATAATAAAATATTATTTTCATTTTTTATCAACTTAATTACATTGTAGAAAAATGAAACGAAAACGGGAATAAATAAATGACGATGAACAAAATGTTATTTAGTTTTTATATTATACCGATCGTGATAATAATATTGTACTCGCAGCTATAAATATATAACTGTGATTTTACTCCATGACCGCGACAATTAACCGTACAAGTTGACTTTTAACCTATTTTGTCAATATATATACAAAGTAAATACCCTTATTTACTTATTATTATTTATTTATTAGTAAATACCCCAACAAATAATTAATCGAGTAATAAATAAATAGACAGTAAAAATAAATAGGTAGTGAAATAACGATATTTATTTAAATATGTTAACCAAGTAAGCATTAATCCTATAATAACTATACACTTGCTTTTTAGAAGGTTTCATATAGGCAATTTTAAATACAATTTTAGACAAATTAAACCGTTTTGAAAAACACTTAAATATAATTTTAATATAATTTACAAGTAGGTAACGTGTTATCCCGTTACCACAGTATCATGGCAGCGATATTACCGAAAATGTTGATAGTTTTTGATCAAATTATATAGGTTTTATCAAAATTTGACATAAAAATAACTACCTACTAAATAATAAAGACGAGAGTTTAACTGCGCCAAATATTGAGCTATACCATCTGAAATTTAAGAAAAAAGCGGTCAATAGGGGTGGAAACACTTCATTTTTTGGATAGGATACGGCCGGTGGTGGAATTTAATTTGAAAACAATGATAGGTAAATCATTTCTTTCGATAAAACGATTCTCAACGGAGTTCGAATTTGTAAATATTTTTGAAAAATGTATGGCCTGCGTATAACAGTAAATTACATAGGTATACTCTGTGATTTGTGAACATTTCAAATTTACAGATACATTTTTTTCTGAATTACGAGGAAAGAACCCGGGTTTTTGCAATTTTTTCTTACGCGTATAGAAAAAAAAAAAATTAGTCAAAAAATGATCTGATCATATTTGTTACCGAAAAATGGGAAGCGATCGTATCGAGTCTTCTATGTTTTGTATATATGATTTTCGGTTTTCAGATTTTAATTTTCTTTTCGGGCATAAACTGACGTTATACCTATATATTATGTTATATCTAATATAACTCGGAACATAAAACATAATAATTATGTTAATAAGTAATAATATGTATACCTAATAAATTATTTATTCATATTTTTTGGCACTCGTTCATTTACATTAGCCTTTATATACTACGTATTATATGAATATTATTAAATGTTTTTAAACAGTTATTTAAAAATAGAACCTTTACAAACATTTTATTACTAGTAGATTGAATAGATACCCTATTTGTGGTAACAATTTTATAATATAATATTATTACGAAAATTACAAGACGTGTTCTGCTCTGCTGGCGATGACACATATTTTTGTGAAATAATACGTGTAGGTACCTGTCCATCTGATTTGTTATAATATATGATATAATTTTGTTTATACTTTTTCATTTTAATTTCATATAATATAATATATATATTGTGTTGATCGTCATCGTTAGTAATATCATGCACTATATATACTCATTGACCTTGTATAAATGATAATAATCCAATCGAAGTAACATGTATACCATTGTACCTATTATATATTAATCTATTCACGAGTGAAAGTTAATATATATATATATATATATATATATATATCTAATGTTCCGCTTCTTTCTTCCAAGTCATACAGGATAACACGCTATAAGGAACTACGCGTGTTTTTAATATTCATATCGCGACTCCTTGATCCTTTATAGTATATATATATATATTATATATTATATGGCTGATACCGATTATCTATATAAATATACTACACATAATTTTATACCTGTTTCCAAACGCTGAATAATCATATTAAATCTTGTTGGTGATCTCGTACGACTTTATGATTTTTGACATTACCATTTAAAAACTGCACAGGCCGCGCATAACCTATTGTTCGTGTGTATATTACATAACTATAACACGAATACTGATAGTTGATAACAAGTCGCAACTAAATCAATGATTATAAATTACAATTTATTATAAAATGACATGATATACGCATGTTCGATATCCAGTCATTGAGAAAGTAATCATAATTAATTAGATATATATGTATATATAGCGAGCCAATGCTAATCGAACTGTGGAGTACGGAATCCTGCTATATTTTTTTTTTTTTAATATTTCGAGAGCTCACTTACTTATTATATTTATTTGGACAGGGGGGAACAGTGGGTACTTGAACGTCATTTTTCAAAAGAAAGTTTGAATACATCTACTTTATTAATTTAATTTTCATCTTCTGCGGTGATATTTTTCAATAATTATTAATTTTTTTAATAAAATAATAATAAGCTCAACTATACGTATAATAGGTATATTATCTATTAAGTTGTATTACAATACAATAGTGAATAGAATCGCGAGATAAAACTATCATAATTTCGATGGATAAAAGGAATAGCAATACTATTTTCATATTTTTGGGGGTTTGAGTAACTTGTAAATATATTTAAATACAATACAAAAACCCAAATTCTACTAAATAATTTGTTTTATTTGAACATATACTACGTATTTTGGAAACGAATATGTTTCCATCATCAATGTTTAAAAAATGACTAGATAGTTATATAAGTACTTCTTTAAAAAATTAATGGAATTGTTGGTTAATTTATTTGTTCCTTAAAAATATAATTAATTCTAGAAATAGTTATTCTTATGAAACGTGTTCTTTAACTACACATGCAGTAGGTACGTGTACTAATGTGTATAATCATTTTATTTTGTTACAGAATCTCATATGAATAGCCGTCAAAAGAGAGTAAGTCCAGAAAATATTGCTGTAAGTATAGTATTTTTAATTTGATTTTATAAGGGAAATTTAATTTAATATTGTGATCATTAAATAATAATTAATATTGCGAATTATTCAATTATTATATATATTTAATTTTCAAACTTACTGGTTACTTCTATTATTAAAAAAAAAAAATCATTTGAATCACATTCATATATATTACCTATACTAAATTATTATTTGATATTACTAATAAATTTAGTGTCAAATTGGTCAATATATTATATAGTACGAGTTTTTTTTAATTTTACTAAGAAAATCTTGTTTGGCTGTTTAACAAGTATATAATGTATGTACCGACTATTACGTGTCGTGAGGTCGAAAATCAGTGACGAAATTGAATACGAAATGACAAATTTTGTGCGTTATTTTTTTTGAACCGGTTACCGAAGTATATTTTGGTCACCTAAAAACATAAATCTTATTTCAGGTTATCTTTTAATCCACTCCTTGACCAATATACAATTTATAGTTTATTTAATTGTATATTATAATCTGCAATGGTTAATTATTTTATTCGCATTTATGTAAGTGTACAACACGATGTATGATTTAAAAACAATTAACGTAAAATACGTAATTTCAAAGAAAACCAATCTCGGCGTGTGCTATATATGTATCACGTCAACTGTCAAGTCCTTTTTCCTCCAGATGTATATTTTAACGAACGAATATTTGTTAAAATAAAACAATTTTTATTATTTTAATGTATGTATTGTTAAATTAATAAAAAATGTGTTTACGATAACAATTTCATTTTGTAAATTTCACAAAATATATAAGTTATAATTTAATAAAAATAATTTGTAAAATGAATAAAGATTTTATTATTATAATAAAATGTGTTATTAAATTGAAAAAATATTCTGTTTAAATTGACTATTTTGATTAACAAATGGACGTTTGTTCTACGAAGAAGAAGAAAAAAAGAAACACAAAATATTTATAATTGAATTAACGAAATATTTGTTACCTAATTCAAATAAATTTGTATTCAATTAGACAATTTTACCCTAGACATTGATAAAATATATTGTTAAATAAATAATACGATTTGTTATTTTACTGTTAGATTAACAAACATTTTATTGGACGTAGGTATATGTTAACAGCCATATTAATGATAATAATTAATCAATATTTTTATTGAAATCACAGATATATTTGGTTCAGGTGTAGTTATTATGGATTAAATGTTTACATTTTATTTTTTCCGATGAAAAATGATCTTATTTTCATTTTTGCAAGGAGGGGAGGGGAGGGGGGGGTAATTATAGTCTATTATGTATTTATTTGTTTGTATGAAGTATGGACGATTGTTATTCTCGTTCTTATAGGACCGACGGGACACATCTGCGGACAGCCAACAGTTCCTGCCGTCGTTCGGGCCGCTGTTCGGCCACCTCGGCCATTCCCGTCCGCCCAGATTGTACCAGGAGGCTGACTATCTGCCGGAGTTGACGCCGTACCTGACGGCCGCCTCGTCCAACCGCGAGAACGCCATGCTGGGCTCCGGGAACTTTGGCGTCATAACCGGCGGGACTTACTACTCGGGCGGCGAGTCCGCGTCCCTATCCGACCCGTATTTGTACGACGGCAACAGTCACGGCCGACCGCACCGGTATGTTCAGGGACAGCGAATAAATCCCAATAGGTAACCTATCTTTTATGCGAAATATTCTTCGACGGATATGTCGCCGAAGATCGCAAGTCGTTATATATTATAATAATAATATATGCGAACAATTGACAGTGCATATATAGTATTTTTGCATATAGTATATGTGATAAAGATAAGATAAATAATATCATATGTAATATCTATACGATATATCTTATTTCAGTAAGGCCTTAACGGAAATAAATAAATTAATAAAAAATCGACGAGAGGGAGTGAAAATTATTCAATTAACTGTACAAGTAGTACCTATCTATTACTGTATAGATACCAATAATTTATGCATATTGCGATTCTCTATAATCGATTGATTGCGGTTGGTTATGTGTGTATTTATATAAACATTATTATCTATACATCTACTTCTGAAGACATTTCAGAGGAGGAGATAACGTCAAACAGAACTGCGGAGAGTCTTTATTCATGCACATAGTTAAATATCGTTAACAACTCGATTTTTATACTAATATTTGTTTTAATTAAATTTGATAAGATATGTGGAGAAACGCGAAATAATTTATTTTACTTGGTACCTATACACTTATCCCGCACTACTCCACTATTCTACGTTTTGAATGCTACAATAAATAATTAACTATATATAGACTCAATATCCGAAATTGATTATTCATACATAGAAATTTTCAGAAAATATTTAGCGTCGGAATGTAAATGTTAAAACATAGATTATCATTAAAGAAAAGTGTATAAGACCTAAAAATAATCAAAATTCGAAATTGTATAAAAAAAAATTAAAAATTGTGGTGACATAACTACATGAGTTTTTCAAATTAATTCTTTTTAAAGATAAATTTTCATAAAGAAAATTAAACGAATACTTTAAAAAAGTACATACCCTGTATGCACTCCTATATAAATATCATGTATAAACTTAAAGTACATATTTGTATACAAGTGTGAATAAAATAATCATGTCCTATTTAGAACTGACTTTGATTATACGAAAATATTATATTTAGTCATAATTATTCATAGACAACAAAACTTTAATTATTGTAATACTTACCTATATATACTTACCTATGTGTAATCTTAGCCCGAAGGAGAGGTATACATTCCCATCATCTCCTCTGTATGTAGGTATGTACACCATTGATATTAATTAAGCCAGGTATAAACTAGGTACCTAATAGATACCTAGTATGTAAGAAAAATATCAAACTGTTCAAAAATTTTAAATTAAAAAAAATGTTTAATCAGTTGATGTTAATTTAACAGTTTATACATTTAGTAATTTAGGCAGAAAATCTATTACAAGCCACATACATATTAATGATCATTATATTTATAATTTAATAAGTATACTCTGATACTTTATTCTGTCGTATACTTATTTTGATTATAAATTTGTTCAAATATATAGCTATTAATATTACAGTTATAAATAGCACCTATACTATAAATATATTATATTGGTTCATTCATTAATTGAAGTTTTGAATTTATTAAAAAAAATTAAATATAGGTACTACAATGATTAATATGATACTTTCCCATAAAATATTATTGGTTATAAATGTGTGTATTTTGTATGAAAATCTATGAAATATGTTTAATTACTTTTGTAGATTTTCTGGCAATCCGAGACCATCGTTCCGTGACCCAGATGATTTCTTTGCCGGATTCCGAGACTTTGCGGACATAACAGCTCCAACCAAGTCATCATTCTCGCAATACCATTTGGTGTACGCTCCAATGGACAAATTACCGGCCACCGAAGAAAATATCAAATCAAAAACAAAGAGGAAGCTAAACAAACATTTAGAAAATGAAAAAGACAAAACGATAAAAGCCAAAAAAAAAATGCACGCTGGAGAAAAGGAGTTATACGAACCTATGATTGCACTAAGTTAGTCAACAGTAAAATAATGAATAATTATGAAGATAGTGTTATTTAAAAGTACAAACTGTATGAAAAACTTAATTATTATTTACCGTAGGGGTAAAAAATTATTAAAACTCCATCTAGAAATATTTGTGAGTTCGATATGTCCTCATACAATATCGGTTTGACGCATTAGGAGAAATGTTTTTTTTTTTGACAAACAAACATACTAAAATGCATTGTTTCTCTAACACTATAATTATAATATTATGTTAATATAATATACCTATGTATTACATAATATGGTGTATACCTTTCAGTCATAAAAAGGTTATATTCGATATAAAAATTGTATTATTATTTTATTATGTCAATATATGCTAAACAAAAATAATATAAAACATGTACCAGATTTTATTTTATTCTGTTTTGTACCTCACTAAACTAATATATAATGTACTATAATGATAATGTAAATATATATATTTTAAATAAATGTTAATATATTGTTTAGAAAATCGAGCAGAGAAATTATTGTTATACATAAGAATTTTGTTACATTGTTTGTACTTATATTATCTATTCCTAAAATATCTATTAATTTACATGGTGTTATATTATTATTATTTATATTATATTATTATATTACAGATTTTTAAGTGCTTCTATATAGGCTATTTTAAATAGAAATTTAAAAAAAATAAAATGAAAATCTAAGAATTGTAAAATGTTTAGGAAAATTATAAAAACAAATTTGTTCATTAGTATTATAGTGAATAAATTAGATTTAAAAACTGGGCCTAAATTTCAAAACATGTAATATTTTTAAATAATTGAATAATTCTTGCTCGACATGTTTTTATTGATAAATATAAAATATATAATATTATAATATTTTATCTTTAATGATAATTTAAATTTTACTTGAATTTAAAAAAAAAAATTGCTATTTCTTTAATACTGGGTATTTTATTTCAATGAGAAAATTCTAAAATGATTAGGGAGGTGGCCAGTGAAATTTGAAGAATAATCATAGGCCATTCCTTAACTACTAATTTTTAAGTACTATCATTGAGAATAAATTTTCGTATTTAATGGAAAAAATAGTATAGTTTCTAATGTACTCTGAACCCATTTAAAATTGCCACATTTTTCTTTATTTTATGTAAGCTATCAAAATACATTAAAATATATTATTATAATGTATCAATGTTAAAATATTACTGGAATAATTCTATAGAAGTCATAGAGCAACTTGCAAATTACTTTTAAAATGCATTAAAATATTTTTAATCGATTATTTAAATTTGTCTCTAAATATCGAAAACATTTTCTATATAGAATCCTTTAAAATAAGACTTGCTACATTATATTATATTAGGTATTTTATAATTTTAAATTCTGATTGAAGATAAATGTTCAATTGGTTTTTTTTACCTATATCTACTATAATTTTCTTCAGACGGAGTGAGCACACCAAAACAATATTTCATCTGGTAGACATTTTTTCAATTTATATTAATTTTTAAGAATTTATTTTTGCTTTAAAAATTTTTTTCTTCAGTAACTTCCTCCACTTGTATCTAAACTTCTTTCATTATTGTATATTTTTTATTTATACTTTTTAAATGATTTAAGTATAAACTTACATTATAATATAATTATATATAAACTCAATATCTAATATATATATAACCTATATATTCAAAAAAAAGTTGTACACAGAAAAATAAAAAAAAATAAAAATAAACATCATTGTAAAACCAATATCTTCCTCCCTTCACTCAGAATCTAAAATATTGACTTAATAGCGTACATTGCAGTTAATATCCATATAAAATTGGAATAAATAATTTAACTTACGTACATGGGAAATTTTTCATAATATAGTAAAACATAAATGTGTAATAATCGAATGAGTAATATTTTTAAATCTATAAATAATGAATAAATTGTATTGCATATAGGTACACTTTAAATTATAATATGAGTGTAGCAGATATTAATAAATATAATATAATATCATACAATTTTATAATATAAAATGTAATATATAAAATAAAATATATGTAAATTTTACATATTTATTCTTATAAACAAAAAAGGTATTCTACGAGACGTGAACGTTTTTACTGTGAAGATTGTTTTTGTGTAAAAATAATATCGGGCCTCTTATTAAACATATAAAAATATAAACAGTATTAATATAAAACAATATTTAACCAATTTTATAAATCAAATATCAATATTTTCAAAAAAAAATTTTCTCTGAAAAATACAATAAAAATATTTATATATATATATCTAATATAAACTTTTTATTATAATGTTACACTACAATAATAACTAATAATGGTTTTTTTCTATTGAACCGATTATGAAAATGTACGTACTTTTGGGCCTCCTATACATTTCTGTATCACGTTTGCCTATCCAATGCGCCCGGTATAGAAATTTAATCAAATAAGTTAATAATAAGATATTTTATATTGTGTGCGGAGCTGTGTATTTTGTTTCATGACGTAAAAAAACTAAAAATAAAAATAAATTTTAGTAGCTCTCCTGACTGGTATGATTTCATTATTTTTCGAAAATGTCCTAAAAAATTATAATGTATTCACTATTTACCTATACTTACTAAACTTAATAAACTAATTAATAGCCATCTGAGCTCTATAGAACTCGGCCATCACTCCCGTAGCCGTCTATCTCACTTCCTCACGTGCGATAAGAGAACAGATTATATGAATATTCATATAATCTATGATAGGAGTGTACACTGCAGGTAGTAAGCTAGTGCCATGTGCCGCGAACTGATGGTTGATAAGACTGTAAACAACGGACCAGACTTGACGTTTGATAACAAACCTTGCTGTCGGATCCGTAACAATATAATATATGTATGAGTATATAGATATTTTAATTCAAAATAAATAAAACTTGTTTATATAATATATATATATATTAAAACAAATAATGCCACATATTGTATCTCAAAAATATGAATAATAAATCCTTCTTGCAATTATTGAATATGCCATTTGCTACAAGACAATTTTATTATAAATAATATGCAAAGTTTATAGTTTTCTCTTTTTAATTTCTGAGCGAAGCGAGAAATGTATAGGTTTTAAATTTTACTATGTGTTTTCTTATGTCTATATACATACATTTTTTCGGGTAGACGAATTGAGTAGGAGTCTAAAAGTAAAAAGCTTTTTTAATATCAAATTAGTTCTATTTGGTACTTTTTATTTGATATATTTTTGGATATTTAAGCATTTTTATTAATAAATGCACATTTAAACATCTTAAAAATTTTAGGATTTTAATAATGCATATTTTATGGTTATTTTGTAAATAAATGTATACACCAGCATTTTAAGGGCGTATTTTGAAATTTTCAATTGTATATTTTATATATATATATATATATGTGTATATACATTTTTTTTATATACATTTAATATTTTTATATTTTTGTATATTTTTTATTTTTATGAAATATAGATCTGAACTCTAATTATAAATAATATTTAATAATAACAATTTCACAATAATTTTAAAATAAGTATTATCTTTTGTAAAACAAAAAGCTACAAAAATATGTAATTTATTGGTTAGTAAATAATAGCTAGTAACATAATGGGAGACTATTATTTTTTAGGAACAGGCAATTGTTTCAATGTATCATATCACCGAACAAAACTGATGTTATTATATACAATTTATAATTAAAATTTCAAATGCCTCTTTTTTTTTTTTCTTTTTTTTTTAGTTGGAAATTTAAAATAAATGATTTTCTGTTATCTACATTTACAGTTCTTGTAGTGTCAAATGTAGTGAATACCAAATTGTAATAATTATATAAGTGTCTATATATATATTTGTATATTTATTATATATTAGTGTTCATTTTAAGTTTGAATATTTTATTACCATTTTTATTACTTTCATGCGGTAAAACCAGATTTGAAGGTATTGTTTACTATATAATCAGATATAAACTATAAAAACAAAATGTCCTTTACCCCACAATTCACTTTTTATATAGTTACCACACTTGCCATAACGAGAACAGTATTACTAGATAATAGATAAATAAGAAATATGTTTCAATTCAATATAGGTAGATAAAAAATAAGTTATTATAGGTGCAATATTTATAGTATCATTTTAAACACTATATAGTATATAACCTCATCATTTGGACCAAAATCTAATATAAGAATTTAAAGTACCTATTAAAATATTTTGAAAAATATGTTCTCCTTATCTGTCCTTCATAACCAACATTAAAATTTTATAAAAAAAAAAAAAAAAAACAATATCAAACTTTGGAGGATTTAAAAAAAATTGACACGGCTTACCATAAATTATTTTAACTAAAAAAAACGCTTAATTTATTTCCCGGTATATATATGTAGTCTCATAATTTTTAAAAAGAAGATCGAAATATTCACTGATTTTTTTTATAAAAATTAAAAATTATTTCCTATAGTTTATTTGTATTATAAAAGAACGTTTAAAAACGAATGAACGCCTGAAAACGTAGGTGCTTTTTTTTAATATCCATCATATTTACCCTTAAAACTTTATATAAGAAAATACAACATTTTGAAAAACTATTGGAAAAATTTCTGAGGGATCCCGTAGACTACTAAAGGAAAACCAATTCCAAAAAAAAATGTATTTTCGGTAGATACGTTTAAAAAAGTTACTTTCCCGGGTGCTTATACAAAATCGGCCATTTTGGTACAATATTATATATTTTTAACATTCTATTTATGTATAGTAAAATTCCGCCTATCATCTCTTCTTATCCGGCCCGGACTGTCTTTCGACATTTTACTACAGTTTACTTCAAATATATAGTAAAAATAGCTAGGTAAATTGTACTTTGAAAAATTATCAATAATAAAATATATATTAAGCTTGATAATAAAAATAATAATCCACAGAATAATAATTCCCAAAAATTGGTTGGAATAATAATTCCCGGAAAAATAATCTTCAAATTTTTGAAGTGGCTGTAACCCCATCAATTTTGGGTTTAGGACCATAGTTTAGGTATAAAAAATATTTTTTAAACTGTATCTATCTGAATCCGACATTAAAAAGGAATTGATAATTAAATTGTTTACCCTTGCATGTATATAATAATACTTGGGTTTATTTTAATAGCCATTTTTGAAACTGGATTATTCGGATAGGTAAATTTTTTTTAAACTTATTTTATATATGGTCCTAAACTCAAAATTGACTAAGTTACTCGTTAATATTAGTTTTTTCAAATTTGAAACTGATGTAACTAAATTGCAATTTTGAATTTATGAACATCAAAATTATTGGCTTAAAATAAAATTACCTATTCGAATACTTTTTTAATAAATACCCAAGTTATTGTACACGTACACCGAAGGATTAAAAATGTATATAGCAATTCCTATTTTATACGGGATTCAGATAGATATATTTTTACAATTAATTTTGATGCCTAAGCTATATGGTTCTAAACCAAAATTGAGTTACAGCCGCAAGTTTGAGGAATATATTTCCGGGGATTATTATTTCGAAAATTGGCCCCCTACTTCTTTTGAGCTGCCCATCCCTGTTATATAATATTAATATTATTATTATTATTATTATACTCGTAACTCGCAAGTTGCAACTACCTAAAAACACGCCTATAACATGTTTATTTCTTATCTCACGCCAAGCCAACATAATTTAGGCTATATTACATTTCTGTAGTTGAAAATTGTGTTTTAAATAAATTATATTGTTTAAATCTAAAACAACACAATAATATTATGCTATTTTTTTTATAAATTATAATGTCTAATATTGAAATTGTATTTTAAGTGGATTTTAGTGAGGCTATTTTTAAAGGGCTCTATATATAGGTAATTTTTAGACAATTTTAAGAAAAATTATAATCTAACAATTTAAAAATGTTTACATGCATTTTAAAAATAAATAATAATTAGTCTCATATAAGTAAATATATAGATAAGAATATATATAAATTATTTTAGTATGCGTAAACTATTTAACATAACTTGTGACAAATATTCGCTGGAAGTGTTAAAAAGTATCAAAATTATGTTCGGCTATTTTAGTAACATCTAATGGTAACTTCAAGTATAAATGTATTGAAACATATCCCTACATATAGTTTACCGCACACTTTTTATATTTTTCTGTGAACTTGAGAATTTATTATATGAAAATTACAAATTAATACAAATTATTAATTAACTTAACTATCATTTTTTTTGTCGAAAAAAAAAATTGGTAAAAACAAAAAGGATGGTTGGTGGTATAGATAAACTAGAAATATATGTATACCCAAATGTTTTAAATTAGATTATAAAAATCTGCAAATTCCTAATATTTAATAGGGGATTCCTATAATAATGACAATATAATAACATAACCAGGAATTATATTATTATTCTACGATATACATTTTACTCCTTAATATCTAGTGTATAGGCAACTTAATATATACACAGTATCTTATCGGGTATATAAGTAATGGCAAATACTATAAATGAGAATACGGGAAACTCAATGATATCAACTGGTGACATAGCGATCAATTTCACTGGTGGTTGCCTATATAAAATGCCTTAAAATATAATCGTTTAATCTATGTTTATTATGGATTAAGGGGCCTCGTGACTGCCGTATTTTACGGAGTATTAAATAGGCAACTTATCATTCTTTTGCAGAAAGGTCTTGTGCTTGTGTGAGTCGTAAATGATCATTAGTGTTAGTAATCTGTATATCAAACATTTCCACTCACCCCAACCATGCAATTGTACAATTTATTATTATTTCGAGAACGTTGTCTGACGAACCGTCCAGCAACGCGATAACAAAACCGGTTTATTTTGGCGACCGTCTATTATGAATATTGAACTTTGAATCATTATTATATACGATTATTATTGTCAATAGGTAGGTATAATATACCTAATAATATGAAAATAAAAAATGTAACTCTATCGTTCTCCCTCAAAAACGAGAACGATCGAAATTTATATATAGGTATATTTATACGTATATATATATACCTACGTAATTTGTTCGTATATATTGAAAGATTGAAATGGAATTAAATTAGAATTGGTTCTATATTTATATTGGTTGAAACAATAATAGGTGTTTATTTAAATTTTACATTACGTACTTCTGCAAGACATGTTATTTCCGTGTATAAAATGTAGTAAGTATAGTATACCTACTATATATTATAGATTCTGAGCGGAACGAGAAAGGTATTGGTTTTACAAAGGGTTTTATTTTTTTC
>JAIPRL010000584.1:0-127322 GCA_025469235.1 Pemphigus obesinymphae
ATAACTTATATTGTTAGTGTAAATTATACATTGTTGATAATATTATTATCAAATTAATAATATTACCGTGTAAACATTTATAATAATTATTATCATTTCTGCAATAGTTAATATTATATTGATAATATTATTGGTGACTAACGTCTGCTGATAACAATGTACGAACGTTTTAACCGCCATTCAGCCATTGTGCATGTGTTTACCGAAAACAAGTTGCCGTTTAATGTGCAGTTTGTGTTTATCGTTTTGCTGTCTACGTATTTGCTGTTGGCTGTCTTAAGGTTTAAGCCATAGACAGCTATAATTATATCAAGAATTTTAAGGTAAAACAAAAATATGTTTTGTTACATTTGTAAAGTTGGTGTTGGAGATTTACAAGCTTTGGTGGTTTATATATTATATACGTCTTTTGTATATTCAGGTAACGAAAAAGTAATCTATAGTTTAATACCTTTTAATTTTGTAACTAGTCATTTTACTTGGTTATTTTTTAAAAGCAATATACTTACCCGACACTGAGTATATATATATATATATATATATATAGGTTACGTTAAATCGATCGTCTTAATATTATATAGTACGATGTCGACAAAATGATCGATGCCGAAATCGCCCGATTTTGGTTTTGGTTTTGTTTTAATTTGACCTTTTTTCGTTTTACCCCGTCCGCCGCTATTAATAATCGAGCCCACGCCCGCGTGATAAATAATATGATAATTCGATGAAAATCCGAGTCGTATTATCATCATCATCATCATCATCAACAGGTGTATACGCGATATGGTCCATATCGACCCACGTTTATTTAACGGGTACGAAAATGTGAAAAAATAAAAAAATTTGAATCGAAAATATATATCATTTTAATGTACGTCGTCACCGTGTCATTTCGTGTTCAGTATATTTCACCGTGCGACTACGGAACGATGTAAAGTGATAGATATATTATACACTCGATTTTAGCCTTTATTCGCATATATAGGCATGCGGTATGTAAACATAACGTATACGTAATATATACCACACAAATATGTATAGGCAAGAGATTGAAAGACGTTTAAAAATTCAAATGAAAAATAATTTTCCACAATCACTATATACACGTTTATACACTACGTCTTGTCAACATATACATACATTATGATCTATATATGAAAAAAAAAAGAAAAAAAGAAAAGATCAATCGGCTTATTAAACATGGCTGCTTACGACGTATTTAAATTTTAAACTAGTTTTCACGTTTATTAATGCAAATATTATATTGATATCGTATTGGAATTTACGAATATAGCATTAATTTGTATTTTGTATTTTGTATTTTGTATTTTGTATTTTGTAACTGACACACACACAAGCATTTCGACGAAGTGACGACGTTAGTTGTCCGAGGTTGTTTGTAGTGCATATACGTATTAAATACACACTTTACAATAATATCACTTTGTGTCATTGTACATACCAAAACTAGTTTAATCATTAAACGACTATTAATATGCATTCCGTGTTATCGACCTTAGCGCATTTTACATAAAAATAGACGAGGAATAAAAACATATCGTGTACACAAACCATATCAAACATTTATATATATATATATATAAGTACATATATTACAACTTGCAATGTTTATAATAATATGTGTGTCGGAATTTATACGAATTTAAATATTAATATATTATTGGTTTTATAAAAAAAAAAAAAAAAAGGAACGTTATTTAAATTCTACACATTACGGTTGCATTTGACGACAAATACACGTGCTTTTAATATAAAATTGCCGACTAAAATATATATTTATTATAATTTACATTAGACTTAGTGCAGATTAGATCATCGGAGATGATCCTCTAAAATGGTCAGATTTGTATAATATATTTATAATAATATACAGTGTGTGTTCAGACATTCCGACTAACCTATAAAAAGGAGCTCAGGAAAATGAAATGATCAGAAAAATTCCAAAATATTTTTCAGTCATCATCCAAGTCCCAATATTGATAAAAATAATTTAAAGTGAGTCATTAAGAAAAAATGTGTGTAGTTATACATATACATACATATAATATATTATATATGTTAATTTATAATATTATTTATAAAAAAAAAAAATAGACGTCCATCTACAGATTGTGGAAGTTTGTCCATCATCCTCGGACAGAATAGTGTATTGTTATTAGATTTGATAGCAAAGAAAATAAACAGCATTGCATTTAAAATACGATTCTGAGCGAATTTCAGTATAATATTATAACAATATTACTACAATTGATAACAATCTTCCGTTATTTTCGGTAAATTTCCTTTACGCTTAACTACAAAAATCTACCTACCTCTTTAAAGTGCTAAACACTATTACTCGACTCCTACCTGAAAAATTATATATAATATAATACATACATAACATTTTTTTTTTTTAAACACAACATTATAGGACCAATACATTCCTTGTTAAGTTCGGAAACTAAAAAAAAACGAATATAAATTGTATAACAATTTATATATGTTAAACTCACAGGAGGTATCACTCATTAGGGAAAATTTATATTGATAACTAATTAAACTGCAATAAATATATTATTATTGTAATTCCTATTGTAATAATTGGTCTCGGTATTCAACGACATTTGTATGTTTTTGTAATAACTGCACGGAGTTATTCTCATTCCAGTGATGGTCTTTGATAGTCTACCCTTGGACAGAGATATTTCCAAATGTTAAGTGATAAATAATTATAGTCAAGTGTAAATACTCAAAATGTATGAAATCCACATACGCCGCATCCATTCGCAATACTCCTGTATATTATATTATGATGTTCATATTGTGTTCAAACACCCAAATGCGTTTGCCTAAATATTTTATGAATTATGCGTGTACCGAATAAACGATTTAGTATCGTTTATATTATAATACTTAAATATACAATAAAATATATAAAAATTTTTTTTTTAAATTTGCAGAGTGGATGAACGACCGGACCGATAAAATGTGCATTATTTTTGCCATGCGCTTAGTTGTACGTTTTCAAAAAAAAAAAAACCGAGTCTTTATAATGGATTCGTTATAATAATAATAATAATAATAATAATACGAGCTTGGCAGAGGTTTTAAATTTATTGCGCGCGCAAACTGTTGGCATCAAAAGTAAATTATCCACACGCTGGAAACCCTGGCTCTCACGTTGCCATTATAGGTTATATAGGTATACGTATTATTATACAGCGTGTATTATATGATTGGTAATTTTAAAACCAACCGACCTTATTGCTCGTTTATTATAAATATCTATACGTAAATTTATAATATATACAACTCTACGTACACTCCAATACATAATATATATATATATTTATATATATAAGGTGCACCTCTACTTATGTATATATCGGTATACGTGCATAAAAAAAAATATGATATTAATATAACGAGCTATCGTCGGGTTTTCGCGAAATTTACGCGAAATCCGTTAATCCGCGGGATAAATCAATACGCTTAATTATTCGTAAATGTATATAATGTGGGCAATAAGAATAAATAATATATAAATACGATAAATCGATGACCAGTACACAATGAGACGAAGCCTTGCGGGTAAATGAAAATACGTTTCGACAAAATGTATATTAAAACGTATTAAATGCATATTATATTACCGGCGTCCATCACTGACAAAAAATTATGATAATATTTTTCAACATATGACACACTGTTTTTTTTCGTATAATAACAAATAGTACAGTAAGTATATATAGGTACGTATAACATATATTGTACACTTACCGTAAATTTGTTTATCGTCGAGAAGTATATAGATACACAATGTTTTTGCATCTACACGCTATATATGTATATATACTCAGTACACGCCTATATATGTTATGCACGCTGTAATCTAACCCGCCATTTTGCAGTGATTACAGTTATTTTAAATTTCCCAGAGACTTATCAGCCCGCCATTGTCTATAAGGGACGTCCTTGTATAGTCGCTTTGTATCTGGTCTCCGTCCATATATAATAGCAGTTTGTACGAATGAACCTTTTGATCTCCAAATACGATCAGCCCACCATATAATCTACACTGTTCTTTAGGACTCCGAGAACATTCGTTTCCCGTATACAGCTCTCCTGATATCTCCATTTGTTCTAGTTTCGTATTCTCCTTCACCGTTTCCTTTGGATATAAAAATTCTTTTTTTATTGAAATTCTGTCAACTCTGTCGTCGTCCGTGTTTCACAATTTTTATATTCTAAATTCTTTCACGATAATTAAGATCTTTGACTTAAACAAAGGTATTAATAAAAAAATTATATATTTATTTATTTTTATTTATTTATTTACGGGTAAGAACCCAATTACATACGATTAATAAATTATAACATGTAACTATATATAGTATAAATTACAGAAAAGAAAAATTAAAAAAAAAAAAAAAAATCACAATATACCTATATAAGTCTAATAAAAAATTTTTTTAGCATATTTTTTGAAAAAATTAACAGTATTAAGATTATAATTAAAAAAATCAATTTGTTCATCATTAGCGATAGACATCAATCTATTTAGAGGAGCAGATGAAGCATAATTTGTTTTGTGTTTGATTAGATAGAATGTAGTGTTGATTGAAGACCTAGTTCTAGATTGAGGAACAGAAAAATTTAAAAAACTTAATAGTTCCGGACAGTAAAAAAATCCATTTAGGAGTTTGAACAAAATATATATATAATCTGTGATTCGCTTATATTAATCTCAGTTTTACTTCATCCAGGCTATATGGACGTACTCATTAACGTCTACTTTTAGGTGTTTGAAATGTTCTACTCTTTCGACTTTATAATTATCTACATTCAAATATTTTATCCCGTTCGTTCTAATGTCTACAGACTATATATACCATTTAATATTTGTAATTTTCCTCGTTCATTGTGAGCCCAATTTGTTTACCATCCGGTTACCTTCTTGTATTCTTCCTTGAAACCTTCTCAATCTCTATCATAGTGCAATTACTGCAACATCATCAGCGTGAGCTTCGACCACAAGTTGTGGATTTTCTCCGATCTTACTGTTTGTCGCATTATAGTCTAATAGGTAACTGATTCTATAGCGATATTAAATTAAGCTGCTGACAAAGCATCTCATTGTTTTAATCCCGTCCACACTAAAATTCTGTGATATTTTTCCCCCGAACTTGAATTTACATTTCGATCCCTATATATGTGCTAAAAAAAAATCATTTATATTTTATACAGATATTCCAGATTCTGGAAAGTACGTTAGTACCTTACATATTAGTTTGCTACGTCACTGTCCGTGGAACTATTTTATTTTATACGTCTTAATATATCACAAGCAAAAAAATTTATAATATAATATGGATCTTAGGTGATCTATATTATATTATAAATTTTTTTACACCTATTTATTATTATATTTTTAAAATATATTTCATTCGTACTTTTGCTCTATCTACTATCATTAAATTCAATAGTTAAGCAACCGCTACAAAACAATATAGATAATTTAGGTATCAAAATATATTGAATATAAATTTATATTTTCCATACCTACTGATTTACTAACTTTTATAATAGTATTTTTTAATCAATTTTGTATTAAATATAGGCATACCTACTATTTTATCTTTTTAAATTAATTTGTAGTTTTATATCTTTGGTACAATAACAGAGATTTATATGTTATTTGGTCAACTTTCGGGAAAGATAAACTAAAGTTCTTTATTGATACAAAGGTTCAATAATCGTTTTAATTTTCCTCCTACTGGTATAACCTAACCTTCCTATAGGAACTCATACATTTAAAATATATTTTACAATAATAATATTTTAGTATATAAAAACTTTAATTTGATTTTTCTGAAAGTTGGGAAAATTGTGTATCAACTTCTACCGCATCATAGTACAGATAAAATAAACGAAACGGCACGTGCATATAATATACATTTATTATATAGGTATACCTACTTACACTATACGCTATATACTGCAGTTACATGTATGTAATTAAAACTTTTGATTATGCAACTTGCTTTCTCGGTTTCTTGTCAACATCATAAATATATATTAATAGTATAATACGACATTAGGTATATCAAACGATGTTCGGATCTAATGACTTATTACTATAGTCATTTGTTTTATTAAAAGAACACCACATCCATATTCACTGTCTCCGATAGCTTCTACATATATATAACAGCTAGTACCTAAATATATCGAAAATAGTTACGCTAAATATTTATAAAAAAAAAAAAAAAAATGCCTTTTAATTCGAATTTAAACATTAATTACTTATTATATTCTGCATTTTTAATTTCCACTTTTCACAAATGATATTTTACAAAGTAACACTAAATTGAACTCGGAACCATCTATTTAAGTTCTGTATAGAGAAATTTTTACATCGTTGTACAGTATTTGATTAAAAGTATTTACCTACATAATTTTTATTATATCGAATCTTTTTTTAATATATTTATATAGCATTTATGACATTATTTTAAATGAATTTTTTTGTATCCAATAATTATTTAACTAAATACTTTTTCAATTAATTTTTTTTACCAAAAAAACTAGTTTTTCTTTTGTCACCGCGTAAGTATAAAATTTTAAAACCATATTATATTTATAAATATTATACTTTCATTTTTGTTGACTCCAGTATCTGAATGATATTATGTGGAAATAGCTAGTAATTCAATTTATTATATTAATTGTATTCTACATTAATAATGACATTTCCAAAGTAATCTTACTTCGACAAAAAGTGGAGATGATTTCAACGCGCAATGACTAATTATTTACAAAAATTAATACCAAATCTGATTTCGGTTTGTCACTATAATTTTCTAATTTTCAAGTAAGTATCTATTTGAAGAAAAATCCAAGTACCTACTTGTTAAAATTATTTGAAAATTAAAGGCGGGTTTACACGTGTCGATCGTGGACGAACGACTGTTGCCGTGCAGTGAAATCGAAAGCGAATTGAATGTACAAACTCATTTTCGACTTAGTCGCACGGCCAAGTGATTCGATTCGATTAAAGTCGAAAAGCAGTCCACTTTTGGTCGATTTTAACAATTCAATCATTGTCACATGGCTAAAATCGTAAACAACGAGGCGATCAAGTTGTACCTACATACTTTTATATTTTATATTTGTATAATTATATACTTACTGTGTACTTATTATTTGTTATTTAATTTTCGTCGGTGTAATTTTCGTAATATGTTGATACAAATATTTTTCGTTGTTATTCAAAAAATATTATACGTAGAGATTTGAAACGTTCAACAATTATATATTACTATTCTCTTCTTACAATTACTATTCTGTTCACACGCTGATATTTTTATAAGTTTTGGGATATTAATAAATATTTGCAATTTTTGCATACTATGTTCAACGCCTAGTGAATGATATTCTACCAAGTGATATTATCTTTATACAAGATTTATTATTAATAATACAAATTAATTCAATTAATATATAAAAAAAAATTTAATCTCCAATTATATAAGTACTTTATCTTTATCAATTTATTCGATTTTGCATATAAATTGCTTTATTAATATTTGACAAAAATCAAAAATGGGAAAAAGACTAGTGTGTCCCTTCTTAAAATCCATTGCCGAGTCCATCTTTTTTATTTTTTATTTTAATAACTCATCACGTAATTGATTACAAATCAATAAAACACCAACACTTATCGGAGAAGACATTTTGTCTACGCTTTCCGCTTTCGACTAAAGTGTAGCTATGAAACAGTTGAACGTGTAAACATTAAACACTATTGAACGGGTTTCGACGCGTTGCCATGCGGCGTAGTCGTTCGACCGCAATCGACCCGTGTAAACCCGCCTTTAAGAATTTCGATATATTGCCTATTATATAGATAGAAAATATGGATATGATGTCCTCTTAATAAAAATAATGATTATTTCGAAATTTTTTGGTGCTAGTGTTGTGTTATAATTTCTCATAATATCAATATAATATTATTATATGTATCTTAAAACCTAAAATCTGCAATTACAGAATGTACAATTTTTAAATGTACAAATTAAATAAGTTTGGAAGCCCACTAGCTCTGCAATAAATTAAAATTCCATAAAAAATTCGTTTAATCTAATATCTTTATATATTATGTATAGATGACCATCTAAAACTAACAAATGAATAAAAATTGTAAATATTATTGATATTGGTAAATAGTAACCATACAGCAACCAATTTTCAAGGACAGACTGACGTATAACATATCCCCTACCTACGTCTAATTGTCTAAAATAAAACGAATAATATCTATCTCATTGGTTATCAAATCAACAAGCTCCTAACTATATATACTAGTAACTATAGGGACAAACGAACGGAGGTATGAGATGTCTAAACTTATGTTTAAAAACCTAAAATAAAAATCTCTATACGCTCCTACATAGTAATAATATCATGATCCTTCGTATAATGTTTCACTTTAAACTCTGCGATTACTGTGAGAGAAGCGCCAGTAGGTACTTATATACTTAAAAATGGGTTAAGTACATATATTTCTTAAGTTTATCAAGTAATTCTTTGAACTCGTGTATATATTATATTACATAATCGAAAATTATTTAATATAATTATTTTAATATTATTACACTTATGACCAGTGGCGTATTTACAATTCTTTGGTTAGTGGTGGTTGGGGGGGGGTGTGTAATCGTAATCACATAAACTGACACCGAGTGTCCACACCAGGGCATAAAGTGGAAAAAAATTCCAGGGAATGTCCGCATATAGTTATAAGCGTTCCATATATCATTATATACGTGTAATGTAATGTAAAACGTTCAAATACAAATTTATGGCATAGCCGACCTACCCTGTAAACACGCCACTGGGTGTGTGCCGTCCTCTTGAGAAAATAATCGGTTAAATAACTTAAATAACGTGTATTTGATATAGTTTTGTATCTAATTTATAATACTTACCTCAATGCTAAATATCTATACCGCCATATAAAACAAATCCATCATTTATAGTAATAAAATGAATACTAAATATTAAAACGGTGAAGAAATACTAGAACATAATATGCTATTCAGAATTCGGCATAATATTTTATGCTAATATAATTATTATAATAAAAAATCATTATAAATACCTATAACAATTATCAGCATTGAAGGTCGTGATTATTATATAATTATATTGTACGTATTTGAGGGGGGGGGGCGATAGGAATCCCCTCCCTAAAAAAAACCCATGTGATAACATACAAAATTCGATAATTAATTGTGTTACATAATTATATAATAATACCCCACCACTATGCCACTTTAAGAACCGTTGTTAATTATTATAATTTCGTAAACTGACTTTTGCGATACTGTGATATCTTAACAAAAACGTGATATATTTCATATAAATTGGTACTCCGCCGTGAATTCATCATTATCTAGAGGTGAATTTTTTCGGTGCGATAATATTGTGTTGCCCGTTAACTGAAAAATCAAATTTGCTGTTGTCTGTTTTAGTTTTGGCAAGACCTCTATTGTACTATTGTAGTAATTTACGCTTATTATTATGAATGAATGAAAATTTCTAGCAGGAATAATATGCCAACGAGTTGGCTGCCAAAAGAACCTTCAGGTGGGAAAACCCTATTCAATTTATTAGTTGAGAAAAATGTTAACTGGTGTATCAGAAAAATAGTCATTTTAGTAGAAAAAATAGTACAAAATTTTGGTAAAATGAAAAAAAGAAAAATAGACTTAATAATGAAAAAACCAAAATTAAATGGCTTGTTAAAATGCATTTATTTATTTATTTACAACAGTTTATTATGTGTACATTTTTATATTTATATTATTAGTTTAGGTATACTATTAGTTTAGGGGGCGTTCGAGTATTACGTAAGCGCCTAGGGGGAGAGGGGTCTGTCGTGTGCTTACATTTGCTGACAAGGAGCATGGAGAGGTTAGAATCATGCTGAGACGTCAGAAGTAATAAAATAAATCGAAATATGTACTTGTTTTTATCAAAAATGTAACAGAATTTTTCATTAATTTTGAATTAATTCATATAAAATTCGGGGATTTTTTTATTTTTTTTTTTTTTATAAAGGGGTCGTTTATAAGGAGGAGGAGGGAGTCTAAAAAGGCCAAAAATGTGCTGACGAATACTTGAACGCCTCTCATATACAATATATACATTTTTGGGTCTAGAATATTTCTAAAAAGATTTCGCTCCCTCTAAACTATATGATCAAGATACGTGCCTGGGTTACGCGTATGCGACATAACGTGAATTTCGTTTCTTATTTTGGAGGAAATTTTCTGTCCGGCAACATTTTACGGGAATTTCCGGTATATTGTTATTTATAATATTATGTCAATTCAGTATTCGGTAAAACGGGACAAGGAACGGCGGAAAACGAAAAAAAAAAAAAACCGTTAAAAATGGCGGGAATGAGAATTATAAGAGAACGGGAAAAAAAAAGTTCAAAACGGACGGAACCGTTGTTTTCGCGCGCGAAACGTTCCGTCGGCCCGGCGTACCGTTGCGCCGTCGTTGGCCGCCGAACGCGCGCGCACACACGCGCGAGCACCCCGTGTCCATACACACGCGCGCGCGCCAACACACACTCAGGTACGGAAACTTGTTTGACTAGGCACGGCCGGTCGCCCGTCGCCGCCGCCGCCGCCGCCGCCGTACACACACACGTATCCTACTAACGGGCAAGAAGAATGGGATAGAGGAATAAAGTTGATCTCGTCTCACACCTGCTCAAGATTCCCTCCGGAGTCCGATGAGCATTCAGTATCTTCGGAGCTCCGGACCCGTGCGTTTCATTTGTTCCGTTGTGTGTGCGTCCGCGCGCTCGCCGTCGTGCGCAAACCGAGGAAAAAAAAAACATCGGCGTGCGCAATAAATAATTATAATTATTATCAATTATAATTTTCGTTGTAATTATATATTATCAATATACGTAGATAATATATTGTATATTTATGTTTTTTCGTTTCGATCGCCGTCGATATCACTACTGTTCACGGCGCGGTACCTAAATATAACCTATACATTATTATTAATATTGTAATATCGTATAATATACCTAAGCGGCGACCGTTTTCTACTTTTATATTGTATAACCGATTCGTTTGTTACCCGGCCGGGGCAATTACCGTCGTCAATAATTGTTTTCGAATTTGGTTTTTTTGTTGTTTTATTTATTTTTTAAATTTTTTTTTTTTTATTTATCGATTTCCCGGTTGTTATTTTTTGTTCACTGCGAGTGCGATCGTTATTCTACCGAATTTAATAGTTGTGCGTTATTTTATACCGCGGTCGCGGTTTAAGTGCGTGTGTATTAACTACCGCGCGTTATCATATTATTATAATACATAGCGTTATCGTCGTTTCACCACGCTAGCGCGAGCGAGCTCGTTATCGCCGGCCGCGAGAAAAGCTCGTGAATCATCCGAGGATTTATATACTTTAAACCTACTACCCGACGATCCTAAGGTCAGTGCATTTTAATTTTATTTTTATACGTAGTTCAGTGTGTATAATATTGTTTCCGCCGTGTCACGGATTTAAGAAGAATACATTAGAGATTGATGATATCTCTACGTTCCGAAAATATACCGTTCCGTATTGTATGTAGTATACCCATATACGTCCTAATTCGCCGGTCGTAGTAACATTAATTATTGTGAATTCCCTGGCGTTAATTGCAACGTCCCTGCGTTAATTATATACAACATCCCTGCGTTAATTATACAACATCCTTGCGTTAATTATACAACGTCCCTGTGATAGCAGTCTATGTATTCGGTTTTCTCATTATTTTTACGATTAGGGCAACGATGAGCACGATTACCAATATTAGTTCGATTTTAGTTCGTGCCGCGTATACTACGGGATATTTCGCGATGTCGAGTATTTATCAATTCCGCTATTGGCGGTGGCCGTCATATTTCAACAGTTATAATATTGTCGCGTGTTTCTTTAATCGCGTACAAAAACAAACAAAAAATTCTCTCCGCGGACTGCAAATATATAGGTATATAGTATATAATATAGACGTGCACGGGCCGATCCTGAAAATATTTATCGGGCTTCCGGCCGGACCGGGCTTTTCAAAATGGAAAGATTTTCGGACCGGATCGGGCTCATCCGGGCTTTATTTTAAACGAAAAATATCTATAAAATATAAATATGTTTAATAGAAATGTCAAACATAATAATATAATGGCACAAAATAAAAGATTTAACGTAATGCAAGTGCCTGTAGTAAGTAGTATATAATAATAGATATTGGATAGATTGTACATCAAGGTTTCCCCATCAATTTTCCTACTATTATTGTTAAACCGAAATCCGAATCGATAATCAACGGTCAAAGTCAACAAGATTTTATTAATAATGATTTATATATTATAACATGTTTATAATTATAAAATGTATATAAATAATATTTTAAACATTTTTGAGATTTTTTTGTTCGGGCCGGCCGGGCTTTTATTATAAGAAAATTCAAGCTGGGTTTTCTTAAAAAAAAAAGTGTTTGTTTAAAAATTGGATACATTTTGAAACGTTATTTTCGGGCCGGACCGTGGCCTGGAATTTATAAGAAGTAGTCGGACCGTGCAGGTCTCTAGTATATAGTGAGTACTATTAAGACGTATACCTATAGTACCTAGTTTGTAAAATAGTAAATACGTTTTTTTATCGCATATAATATGCAATTTGTCTGGACGTGGGCGAAACCCGCCGCGACATTTTATATTAGGTATATCGCGTATCTTTATGTAAGTACCTTTACCTATATCGACTATATAGGTACGCATTCGGTTCATTCAGCTATACAGAAACAGTGGCACAGCGGCCTGCAGCAGGTTTTGTGTCATATATAATATAATGTAGGTATATATATTATATACAGTTCATATGGTCGTATACTCGTATATCCCCGTTCTATATATTATGTACTCGTATTAAAAACTGGGTTATTATTAATAATGGTCGTTACAATTAAATAAAAATTACGATTATGATTACCTTCCGAGGTAAAACGTCGTTGAACATTGTACAAACAATATAATTTTTATACATATAATATACGTATAATATAGTTACCGGAGTCTTGTTGTCTTGTATGCAATAATATTGCTGTACCAATATAGTGCTTATACTTATCCTACGTAGTTATATACTTATAATATATATATATATATATATTTTTTTTTATCGTTCGAAAAATATAATGCGAACCTATATTATACGAGACGAGTAAAATATAATACAATTTTTATACACATAATATATAATAAATACACGGTGCCGTCGCCGTCGTGTTCGCCCACATTCCTCCGGACGCGCGCGCCGCTTGATGTCCACCACGCCGGACACTATGCACGCCGGTGCATATTACATCACACTATATAATATTATACATACTGCAGTATAATACATATTATATGCATTTTTTTTTTTCTCTTGTATTCGTTTACCTGCAGTGGGCACAATTTTTTATTTTTCACTCGCGGCAATAGTAAAATTTTTTCGCCGCCCACCGCCGTTTTCACCGTGCCTACTATAACCATAGAAATGTCTCTGAAAATGAACTGTAGCAAAAAAAAAAAAAAAAAAAAAATGCTCATATTTTAATATCGTTATGAGAGAGCAAAATTACCAAATATTTTTTTCGCTTTAAATATCGTATATTATGTTTTCTTTTCGCCATAATAATATCGTATCATTATCGTCGTGTGTTCCTATTGTTGTTGTTGACGACCAACGGCAGCACTGGAATCGTCGTTATTAATAGGTGGCTGTACAGAGGCCCGAGACCTTGGCATTAACGAAATGTATAAATCACCGTTGTACTTGGCTTTATTATCCGACTAATATGTTTTATTATTATTATTATATTTACAATACACGTATTATAATAACATTTCGGTCCCGCCTCCCGCGCTCGCCTCTTTCGGACAATTAACTGCGCAGTGGGTAGGTACTTATATTGCACGTGTATCGAGTACTTCGGCCAATTCGCAGTTGGAATGTAAAAAAGTATATTTTTAAATTTGAGTGGGAAAAATATTATCTTGGTACACAGCAAGTAGCCGGTACGTGAGTGATAATTATAAATAAAAATATATTTAAATTATAAAAATTAAAATTATAAATCAAACGATTTTTTTTCCTATTCAATTTTATATTTTTTCATTATTATTTCCGTAATCTGATGATGACTTATATATGTACCAAAACTATAGTTGTTAGTAAAAAGTTTTATTGATGTTTTATCAATGTTTTTTTTGAAAAAAAATAAAAAATATTTCAAATTGTGTTACTCCGAACAAATTTTATAAGATAATGATAATATATAGGCGGTACACTAGAAAAAAAGACATCCAATCCACTCTATAAATATAAATTATAATGTAGATCCGGACGGTATTATCTTTATTCATCTCAAATCGGCCAAATCAAATGTCCTCGGTTTAGGTACGAATAATAGAATAATTATATTAAAATATTATATTGATAAAACGCCGGATAAAACAAAGTCGGTACCTATATGTACTAATAGATCCTCGTGAGTCTTAAAGTTTATATTTTAATAAAAATTATTTAAATATTTTTAAGTTTTCAAACTATTTATATTTGAAACTAATTAATACCTATTTTTTTTTTTTTGAAAATGCTTGTCATTAAAATAATAAGTAATAGTTAGGTATATTAGCAAATATATACGATTGTGTACCTACCTATATTAACCTCGATATTAACTTTATTAAGTACTGTATTAGGTATCTATATATAAATATAAAATTCACACTTGGGTAAAATATATTTTAAAAGTATATGTATTCGAATACTTTAAGATTATAGTATTCCCAAAGTATTTGAAATACTCCACAAAATGTATTCCAAATACTTTAAGAATATCTTTTTTTTTACAAGACTTCAATAACAAAAATAGTATGTAATTAAAGTATTATTAGGTATATTTAATCTTTTTTTTTTTTTTTTCTGTAAATGAATATAATACCTAATATAGGTATAATTAGTAGTACAAACTTACCTATTAATTTTAAATCGTATCTCAATTTTAATATTAAAGTTCAATATTGTTTAATTGATTTAAGTAATAGTAAGTAAGTAGGATTTTTTTTTTGTTATAATTAGTATTATATATCTATATAAGATCTCATATCACTAACTACTGCAATTACTTAATTTTTTATAATAAAATAATATATTTGAACTATTTATTTTATCAATAAACGTTACTATTATTTAAATCAACATAAGTATTTAAAATCGGAAAATAACGTTACTGTCCCACTAAATATAGTTGAAAATAAAACAAGATAATATAATATTCCATAAAGTATTATGTACTTATACATAAAAAAAGTATTTAAAAAATATTCCGAATACTTAAAAAGTATTCTAAATACAGTATATACTTCCCAAGTCTGATAAAATTAACATTATAAATATAGAACTACAAATTCAACTTTCTATATATTAGGTATATAGGTATTTTAGAATCTAGTATTATAGTAAATCTAGTTACGAATAATATAAATAAGAAAAATATTAGGTATTTAAAAGTACCTACCTAATAAATATATATACACATATTTATATATTTTTTTTTTTAATTATATTGATCTGTATTTAAAATACCGGCTTTTTAAAAGTATAATTTTCAATACTGATCCGTCCAAAAACCTAAAATATATAACTAACAAATTTGAATGGTTAAATAATAAAATGTAATCATTATTGTAAGACCAATAGATTTCTTAATCTGCGCAAAATCTAAAATAAAAATCTGGTCAGTATTTATATCATGTGGAAATAAAATTTGGTGTATTTTATACAAATTTAGTTTTTATAATGTTTTTTTTAAATCTGCATGTATAAATATGGAGGATTAATGACTTATTATGGCATAAATTCTTTACAAACAATAAAATCAAACTATGATGTTATTATATATACCTATAATAATATATAATACTATTATTATTATTACCTTTTTATAAATTATATTTTATATTTATTATATTAATATTACCTTATTTTCATTCCAAACATATTATTACTTGTATTATTAGCATCATACACCTCTGTAGACCACGAACTTAAATACGCGTAATGTTATAGGTATATAATTTTATTTATATTTATTTGAAATAGTCTCGAAAATAATATATGTTTAAGCAGTTGTAAATTCAAGTTAAAATGAACTACGTAATGGTTACCTTCAAATTTTGGAAATTAATTAAAATTACATAATATCTACGTTGAGATTGTTGAAATTCTTCTTCTTAAATAAGTATATTGTTACCTATATATACCTACCTACTTCAAATATTTTAATCTTCTTTAACAATGTATAAATTATAATATATTCTGATGTATAAGCGAGTAGCGACCCATTATAAACTATACCTAATACTTTATTGTTATTAATCAAACATCATTTGCATCTACTTCTTTTTTCAAACACATTAGGCGTATAATACCTATGTACTAAATTTCATAATCCAAATTTTTATTAATTAATTTTTACGTTATCCCGTATAATATTATATATAGGAACAATATTTTATCAAAAAAATTAATTAAATAAAAATACTTGGCAATAACTTTCTTATTAAACGGATTGTTTTTACTATTAATTTGCTTATTTTTTCTGCAGATACAGTATTTGTATAAATCTGTTAATATTATGGATATTTTTTTTGATTACTATGTGATACTTTGGTATAAGTGTTACATTATTTATCGTTCTAAATAAATTAACTCTATACCTACATTATAAAAATTAATTTATTATAAAAATAATTTATCACTAACTGCAAGTTCACAATATTATTCATACAATATATTATATATTATAAGACAGTTCTAAGCTATGCTTTGACATATAAGTGGCGTTGGCCGTTGTGCGTATTCCAGCTACTTGTGCAGTCCCACAATTAATTTTTATTATGCAAAAATAGCGATTAGATATACAATGTATAATTTACATATTATAGGTGGCCTAAAATAATATTTATAAGTTATAACAAATAACAAATTGGTAAATTATTGAAAATCTCAATCCTTGTTTTTAATTAATAAATTGGCGTGTATCATGTTTGTAATTATTGGCGTTTAAAATTTATATTTTATAGTACTTTTACTTGCTATTTCGCAATTTTGTTTCAATATATTTTTTAAGATAAATTCTTTTATCTATACTTATATTAGATTCTGAGTAGACATCGAGAAAACTAGTGATTTTACAATAATATATACCTATATATATATATATTTTTTTTTTTTTTTTTGGAAACGTCTTTTCGACTTAATCCAAGATGTGATCCAATTTTTACGTGTGGGTAATTTCTGTTAGCAAATGTGGTAAAGTAGGTATAGTACGTAAGTACAAATAATAATAATGATAATGTTAAAGAAAAACTATCAAACGACAAAAAAAAAAAAAAATGAGTTATTTTCTCGTAATTCTGAAAAAAATGAGTAGAGGAATTCGAAATTTTTTGTCTACACGTTTCTTTTTTTTTATTGTATCTAAACTAGTTATTTATAATACACCAAGCTCCACTCGGAACCGTTTTATCGAATTGAATTGTTTTATCATTGCATTCAAATTCAATAAATCCACCCGCCTCTATCAATATTCTACCTGGCGAGCAATAAGTGCTACACCATCACCCCACTGACCTGATTTTCATATTTGCGAACTACTGGATAATTGATTTCTGTACGGGATAGTTGGTACATGAACATTAAATCGGAAATTAATTAATTTAAAAAATAATATATATGATTTTTATTTATTTTATTGTATGTTTATAATATATTAACCTACATGTTCAATTATTTCAATTAGATATAATAAAAATGTAGGTATATATAGGTGATAGCAAATTGTACGTAAGTATACATACGGTATACCTACAGTTTTCATAGTGTATACTTATCGTTTAAATATATATTTATACATATTTTCCACTTTTAACTTTGTTCAATAATTAAAATATCGATAATTTATTCTGGTATTCGATATAGGTAGGTATACATATTATACATATTATACATATTATACATATTATTGTACGTACCTATACGTCATGTAAAATAAACACTACGCGCTAGCTATAGTGCAGTACTATATAGCTGTTATAGCCTGTCGCAATATAATAATAATTATCGACTTTGGCCATTGGAGTAAAAAATAAATATACAGTGGATAGCAATCACGTGATAACAGTAGGTATAATAATTGTATAATATATAAGTTGTCGTTTGACAAGATCTCGTTTGAAAAAAAAAAATATACTAGGTATTTATAATATTAATATAATATATATCTTATACTACTCGCAATGTAAAAATATTCATATTATATACGTAATAATATTGTATTAGATTATTATTGCTCGAAACCTTCGCTCGCGCATATTACTTTTTTTTATTTTTTTTTTAGAACTTTCGTGGGAAAACAGGGCGCCTGTCACTGTTCATTAATGAAAAATGGAAATGCGTCCATCCCATTATATATTATATAAGTATTAGTTACCTATATAACCGTGTTTATGATAGAAACACGACAATGGTTCGTGTCGTCAAACAAGACATTCAGGAACTCTGTTTCAATAACCTCCATCAAAGACTCGAATCACTAAACATGCAGTTCTATCCCTCTACTCGCGTCAAAAATTCAAACTTCAACCACACATCAAACATCATAAACCGTCCCTCCTCTAAAGTGCGTTTGAAAAAAAGACCTCTCATCATATAACTAACTCACGATCAAATCTATCAATTGACTAAAATCAAAAACAACTCGAGAACACACACACATTCTCCTCTCTGGCAGAAGCATTTGGCTTGATACAGATAGTACCATTGAAGCAAGGCAACACGACTATATAGGTAATGAGTAAATATTGTAGAACATATTATACGTATTATTATTATTATTATTATTATTATAATACGTAAATTTTTTTTTTTTTAATCCAAGCGATTGTCTTACAATGGGCGCGATTCGGTTTTCCGACAAACACAATTCCGAATATTCCGAATAACTCCTTTTTTTTTTTTTTTCTTTCTTTTCTTCATCGACAGCTCGCGCGCGATAGGCAGCTAATGAGCGCCGGCCAAAGCCACAATAACAATCACATGACGATATTATGCGGAAAAGAGAGCCGTTCGTTCTCATTGTACGATACAATATAATAATAATTACAATATATATTATTATAATAATATGGCCGTTGGTGTGGCGGTTAGGGCCAACGGGAAACAACGGGGTGGCGGTTAACCCGTCATTATTAATAGTAAATATAAATTATCTGGCAATTTCGCTTTACCACCTATATAGGTATACCTATATTATGATCGACGGATCTATAATAATACATTATATGGTACCTATAATATTTGTTTCATATTTCCGACGGGAAATCATTTTCGCTATACACGCTTATATATAATATCGTCGGACGATCGTAATATTATTATAATATCGTTTAACCGTTTGTTTTCCGACGTCGATACGTTTTTAATGGAACGAACATAATAGGTACATCGCTATATACATATAATAATACAACGTATAGGGCAACCCACGACGATGAGCGGAAAAGACGATAATATTATATTATTATATATGTAGGTACTATAGAAGGAGAAACAGAGAGAGAGAGAGACTTGAACGACGTTATTTGATATGCGACGTGCTCTTCTAACGCTGTCGGGAGGCCCTCCGTGGCGTAAAAAAAAGAAATATCGAATTATTACATAACGTAATAAATAAATCGTAAATTATAAAATTGTTCGAAGCATTTTGTTTTCATAAAACTAATTTAGTCGCAGATTATTATTATTATTTTTATCTATACGAAATATGTTGTATCTATATCTACGAATTAACATAAAACTACTTAATGACGAAAATGCATATTATCAATACAAGTCCTTCAAAGTATATTATTATCGCACAATATGATAGTATGCCCTCATAGGAAGACGCCGTGGCGTTTCCAAGTGCAACACATACTGTCGAACGACCTAAATGTTGAAACTCCATAAAAAAAAAAAGAAAAGCTGGATAAGATACGCAGGCAAATAATTTTTATTCGCGTATAGATCATATTATTATACTTGCATATACCAGGGGGTGGCCATAATACATGATACGTTATCACGGTTTAAGATATAATGGTTGCCCGACGAGCTATGTTAAGTCTTATCACATAGCCATTGAAAGTGGTCGTAAAAACAGCTGTTAAACTAACTATTAGCGTTCTCTATAATAAATGTAAAATGATATTGTTATAATGATAATCATAGTTCATAAATAGGCCACCATGGTTTATAAGCGCTAAAGAATTGTTTTATAAATTTATCACGGGACCAACTTTGAATAATTTTTATATCCCGTTGGGAAACTATCATATCTTAAACCGCGTACGTGATGCCGGTCAAAAGATAGAGAAACATAGTAACCAGATAAAAAGATAAAAATTCACATATTATAATGTTGGTGAAACTGTAAAGACATATCATTATTACTTATCAGTATTCAGAACGTAAGTGGTGCCGACGAGGACCTTGTTTGCATTATTTAGATTTCACTATTCAGTATGAAATATTTAAATTTTGCTTTGTGTGTCTGTGTCTTTGTGATTACTATTTATTTGAAAATCTGTTGAAAATGCTTTAAGATTTAGTAAAAATAACATAATTTTAGAAGAATTTTATTTTTAATGAGATAATATCATAGATAATAAATCTTGTAAATGTTTTACAGTTTAACCAATATAATAATAGTTAGGGAATTTTTTTTTTTTTTTGGTTACTATGTTTCTCTATTCTCTTTGGCCTACCTCAGACGGTACCATGTATAGTCATAGAACATCATAGAAGCGACACTGAGAGCTGATAATAGTTTGTTTACAAATTTCCGAGGCCTACATGAAGTTATCAACATGTATTCCTATGAATATTTACCTATATTTTATGTGAATATAATAATATTATCTATCTATATATATCATTTCATACTTCCTTCTACGACAAATGTTTTAAAAGTTTAAAACGTATGTCGTACAAACACAATCTATTTAAAAAACTCTAATTTTGAGACTATAATCTGGTTCATTTTTCCATATTATTTTCTTCAAGATTTAAAATGATTATATGTACTCGAAGTGATAATAATATTGTCAGCTGATTTCGAGGCCAACGAAAAATATTTTGCCTGAATAAAAGAAATTCGTTGAGTGACTTTTCTATTATGTTCTATGGTATAATATACGGTATGGCCTCTCTATATTATACTCTATGGTGTACACTAATAAAGTGGCCATAAATGTGAAAAAATCCGAATTAAAATTTAAAACAAAAAAATCTTCGCGCGTTACGTGCATCGTGGTGAACATATAGAGCGCCCACGACGCATGGTGGCCCGGGGGCAACGGCAGAAACCGGAGAACCCGATGACTTGTTTATTTAATTTAGTCGCAGCCACATTTCGGTTTTTGGCTACTGCGCCTTCATTGTTGTGTGTGATGTGTTTTTGTGGTTTTTTTTCTCAGGTCACAGATATTTCGCTGGGAAGATAATATACCGCATATTATTTTCCATTATTATATTACTTGCCGTACCTATAGATCGAAAAAATAATATTATATTCATCGGTAATCGAAACCTATATCGTATAAGTATATAATATAGTATTGTGTCGGTCGAGTAACATGTTACAATGCATTTTTAAGTCGTAGACCGTGCAGGTATTATCACAAAACGGTTTTATTTTTTGCGTAACATCATTGCGAATGGTTAATGTAATAGACTTATGGACGTTCGTATAAGTCAATAATACTTGGAGCTATTCGAATTGAAGAAAGAGAGAGAAAGATTAAAAATATCGTCGAATACTATATATGAATGACCGAATAAGCTATAATATATATATAATAACAATGTTGTAAAGCCCATCAATTCGTGATCGGCTATATAAAACAATCGTTATAATAATAATAATAATACGTATATAATACGCGTTTTTTTTTGTCGACAACACTACAACAGTGAAAGTATATAATATTATGCTACATAGCTTTGGACAACTATACTATTGTATATAATATGCAAATTTTCCAATCGTTTGCAGTACAAAATCGTGCGGGTATTTTTGTAGAACTTAACTTTTTTTAGCCCGTGTACCTATCCTATATTACCTATCTATGTGTATATGTATTTGTATATGATATGAAGAAATTTTTTCACAACACAGCTGTGTACAGTTTAAAATAAAAATTTCATTATAGACGCGATAAAAACATTTTCCTCGTACAATTTTTCTGTACATTTTTTCGACGACATATACATAATATCTGACGTTATTTAGTTTAACGTGTTCATTTTCCAAACTTTGATCAGTTGATATCGCAACGAATACATTTAGAATATGAATAATACTATGTAAGGCGTATAATATACCTACACCACCTTTATGGCTATAAAATATAATGTGGATAATTGAAAATGTGATACTTTCGACGTGATCGCATACAAAAAAATTGCAGTAGTTTTCAATTCACAAATGATGCAAAATGTAATTTATATTTCCGGCACAATACGTATAAGATAATTTATGTAGCGTGACAATTTTAACTAGAAAATATAATTCCAATCTAATAATTGTTTCGTATTATGTTTTTAAACTGTGTTCGTGTGTGAATCATATTATATATTGTACATGCAGTCTTTTTTTATACGTCATAATATATGTTGTGTGTTTGCGTTGTTTTGTTAATAATAGGTAATATAGAAACCGTTTGGAAAAATCAACTAAATCGTTAATTAGTCTTGTTAAATTCATAGATTTACATGCTCACGACATATAGAAATATATATTACAGTCTGTTCACATTATTTACGTTGAAATTAAAGTTTCTAAATCCTGTATGTGTATAGTGTATATATTATAATAATTTATAATATTATGAATTCCATGGTAAATTACATGTACGCTAAACCAGAATATAATAATATTATGATAATATACGTTATAATTATTGTTTACATTACATGGTTTTACGTGATATTCATTATTCTTTGAACGTTTTGCACAATCTTCAACTGTTTTACAAGTCCTCGCGTGTAGTGTACCAAAATATAGTATTTAAATATTAATTAAAATTACGGGGTGGTCCGGCAAGAGAAATGAGAAATGTATAATAAAATTATACATTCAAATGTCTTATCAACTTGAGGAACCACCACCGAACATTTTATAACAAATATTTAAAATAAAAATATCTTTTTATTTAAAAGAAAAATAAATAAATACAATAGTTAATGAAAATATGAGTTAAATTCCATACCATCTATAGGTAACTTAATATATTTACATAGGTAGTCTATGTTGTATATTATATTATTGCATTCTATATTCTATATTGTCAAGTAAATTCAAAAACTCCCCAAATTTTTTCATTTACCATTGGGACACTTTTAAATGAGATCATCGATGATCTCGTAAATTCTATTCCTTGAACACAATGAAAAATATACCTATAAACGGTTGAATCATTTTTAAACCTGTAGAAATCGTTTAATTTTTACGTCAAAATATACATTTATGGCTCTTTAAAATGTTTAAATGATTTCAGATTTTTTACTATTTTCTATACAACTATCCTATTATTTTATAAAATGTCACATCTTGGATTTCTCATTTCCCTTCCTACCATGCGTCTCGATAATATTATCTCTTTTACAATGATGTCACATTTGTTTTTTCGAAGTCGAGTAGGAGTTTTAGAGTAAAAAATTTTTCGATAACAAATTTGTTCTAGATAGCACTTTCCGGAGGTAATTTTTGATTTTCTAAGTAGTTTTCTTAATCGTAAAGAAAAACTAGCTTTTATAACGAGTATTTTTTTATAAATAAGAAAAATAACAAATTAAACTACATTGGTTTATGGTTACTATAATATATATTACTAAAATAATATTATGGTGACGTTAGAACTGCAGTTATGTATGCTCGTATTATACCGAGCTTCGATTAAAATCGTTTTACAAAATATACTTTTATTATTGCTTTTAAATGTAATATTATGTTCACTACCAAACGAGCGAAGTACTTCGACCGTCTACTGTAGGTCGCCTTTTAAAAATTGAATATCGATTTTTATCATTGAGACCTTAAATTCGCACGCGATATTACAATATATGTACTTATTAATACTACTTTTGTATTCTGTTCTATTTTATTTTCGTCTCGATTTATAAAAAGAAATGCGCCGTATGGATTTGACAACAAACACACGCACACACACATAATATAATAATAATAATAATAATAATATAAAAAATTTATAAAAAAAAAAAACGAGACCGGTAGCGGTTAAAGATAGATAAATAGAGCTAGCCGTTGTTACATTTATACCGTGTTCCGGTCGATTCAATTAAATTTAATTGGATTTTAACGACGACTATACGACGACGGCGACTTGACCACCGCCGCTGCTGCCGCCTGTTCGCGCGCTTATACGCCGCCATTTCGCGCGCTCTACTCCATTTATATATAGGTAGGTAACCTGGGTATAAACCGGGTATATCTAGGTATAAACCGAGTAGGTGTATATATATATACACAGGCATCGGACGAGCTTTTATTGTTGTCGTCTCTTGCCGCCCGTATGGTTTTTACACGCAATTATCTCGGTAAACATCGCAACATTGTCGCGACACACAACCACAGCGGTCTGCGCGCACAGCTCACGGATGACGTGACGGAATGCCACCGCCGCTGCCGTTGCTGGCAACGTTCTCCGCGCACGAGCCTCTTCACCTTTTATCTGTACGTTTTATTATATCATAAACCGCTGTAGTGTGCCGTTCGAGTAATTTTCGCCATCGCGTATTCTCACAATGTCCATTCAAAAATTATTCGCGTTCATAAAAATCGATAATTTAAATCTGGTATATCGGAACATTCCGCGATGTAATTGGCGTCGTAAATATTATTGTTTTGTCCATAAATTAACCGCGGGGCAATCGGACATATTATTTATAAAGTGATTATAGAAGAGTAAAATACGTCGATCACCGGATCACGTGTAACAGTTTGTATAACGTAGAAACTAGAAACGTTAGGAAGGGTAGTGGCTTATATACCTACACGTTTAATGTAATAATTGGACCGGTCGCGATGGTGTTAAACACTACCGCGGGTCGAATTGTGCGTGAAACCATGACTATATTATAATCTAATTCAACAACGGTGGTTAATACCGAAGTCAATAAATATCAGTCGAAAACACGGTGCACAGTGAGAACCAATGATTGTTGTGCACACGCGTTAAAGTCTCCGGGGTTCCGTATTATAAGTAATAACGTTTTAGATAGGTATATTATTATTATTAATATAATATTACGAACATATAATTTTTATCCGCCTATTAAAATATTTCTGACTTAAATCGAATGAAAAATTGACCTTAATGTGCCATTGTAGTTTAAAATTGAACGGTTTAAATTCAGCAAATGTCTTGGATTTTTGTAAAGATAAATATTATAAATAGGTGTATCGTATCCTATACTATTGTCTCTTTTTCTGGCGAACGTCGAAAAGGGCACTAATATAATATGTCTAATACAGAAAATAAAAGGTCTCCACATATTATAATATGTATCGTAAAACATTATTTCGTTTGAATGTTGAACGAAAAAAATATCACGATAAAACCACAGCAATAATTCTATACGTTACTATACATATATTCTATATGATAATAATATACCTCCTAATCATCATATTATATACGGTGTACCCAAACACTTGTTGTACCTAATGAATAATGAATAATGATAATAATGATAATCGTCACCCATACCATACGTCGTCGACGACTCGCTATTGGTCGGTCACGGGTAACGCCTTCCCCCCTCACCGTGGCAATAAAAAATATATATTATTATTATTATATTATACGCGCGCAGGTAGAAGATAACGGCAGCGGCGTACTCGGTGGTTGCCTGCCGCCGCCTTTCCCGTCACGGTGTTTTAAATCGCAGGAGGAGGAAGGCGCGAATAGAGGCCAAATAGGCAGGCGGACCGATACGAGTGCAGTTCCCGCCACGTGAAACGGTATTGTTACGAAAATCCCTCAACAAAACACAAAAAAACCACCGCTGAGGGATATGTCGTGTTGTCGGATTGTTTTCTGCCGACTTTCGTCTTCAAAACTGCAACAGTGTATAGAATAATTTCTGCAACATTGTACAGATTAATTGATAAAAAGCGTTCCGATGAGCGATGACAAATCAAATATTTCAATACTTGTGCACAATATATTTATAGTTATTTAAATAAGTAAATATTATATATTTGTGCTTAAAAAAAAAAAACAACAAAAAAATTGAACAAACTCGTTAAGTTTTATCAAAAAAATACGTAGGAAAACATAATTTATATACACGTACATTAAGTGTTCGAAATCCCAAGTATATTTTTTTATTTAGCCGTGTTCGTGTATAATATAGTTTTTATATGGAATTTTATTTTGTCATTTAAACTACCAACCTAATTAAAAATATCTCTCTACAGGTATATAGTTTTATTATGAATACGTTTAGCGTTTGGATCGTAAAAATAATACCGCGATATGTTATCGCAATGAATGTCTAATTTCGATGTTGTAGTAAAAAAATATACGTGATACTAAATTTTCATTAGCGCGTTCGGTGATAAATTTCAAAATCTTTACGGTGTGTATTAGTTGTCCTTTTGTTGTTGATTCAAAAAATAATATAATAAAATTTGCAAAGAACACGCGTGTCCAAGATTTAATCTTGAAAAGTATTTTACGTATTCTAATGAAATCCATATGCCCTTATAGTTCGGTCTTTATCGTAAAAATAAATGTGACCGTTTTTTACCACTGTATTTTCAACTTTTCGAATTTCTAAGATTTTTTTATTTATACGTGCGTATTTTTCCTATTGGGTTTTCCACACGCCAAACTCTAGATTGTCGAAAACAGATCGCATTTTGGGTCATTTGTGTGCAAACGAGAATATTATCCTTGATCCCACTCGTGAAATACTCTAAAAACCTGTTTAACGCTAACAGTTGCATTGTATATGTTTACTTACACACCTTTATATCCGCGTGTGATGTGTTACCACTGTCGTCTTATACGGTGATTCATAGATCCTATAGTCTAAATCTTCTTTGGGTACCTACATATTTATACTAAATAGCTGTTGTACATGCGATTTGATTTAAAAAAATAAAAACAAGTAATTATGTATAAATATTTATTTGCCATTATATTTTTAAGATTAACTATATTCGTTTTCACATAATTTAATATGCATTTTTTCCAAAGTACATAATATGTATATATTATAATATTTTTAATTTATTATAATATTTATATGATAAGCATGTAAAATGTATATTATATATATATGTACAGTTATAAAATTTAATATAGTAAACAATTTTTTTTAAAATTAAGATGTATTTAAATCAAAAATGATTAATATTAGCCAAAAATAATAATTAAAAATGTAGTCTTTTTTTCTTCATATAAATTCTTGTTCTAAACCCAAAATTGACCAAGTAGGTACATCTGTTTCAAATTTTAAAGTTATTGATATTTTAAATTTTAATACAGTTATTGTTACTCGGTCAATTTTGGATTTAGAACACACGTTGACATAATAAAAATTACTACAAAACATTATCCTATTGAAATGTTGTGTCAGATATAGGGGTTACAATTTAACAAAATGCAAGTTGTATTGCGTAGGTATACACTGAAAAGGTTGAACATTTTTTAAAATCATTCGAAAATGTGTATTCCCTAGCTCCTCCCAAAAACTTAATTTTAATCCGAGGTCAATGAACAGAAATATTAAGTGTTACCTAAAAAAAATCATCAGTGTATATACATCTAATTATTTTATTAGTTAGGTATATTAATACTATTGTTTAGGTATAATTATGTTCTGATTTCCTTTGTACAACTTTTGGACTTCAAATCAATTAAATTTAGTAACTCGTTTGAAAAACTAATGGAAAACTATAACAGATACCTAATTTATAAAATTTTGTCGGGTTTTTTTTAACTCTAAACGGGTTTCATATTATTATTATTATTATTATTATTATTATTGATGACCGCGTTCTTCATAATATGAAATGGGATACATTTTTTAACACTCTTGTTATGTTATGTAACGATGTAGTATAATACCTTCGGATTGATTTCGGTAGCCGTTTGCGTATAATATAGTGCGTACCTATACGACGTTATTTTCGATTAAATACAGTCACTTGACTGTATATGTATATATATATATTAAAGCTGATATATGTTACATGATGATATTACCCGCGCTTCAATAATTATTATAAGCACACAAATTGAATTTTTATCTGTAACCATACTTTGAGAAATTTTCGTTGGTCGATAATACGATTGCGCGCTGTTATATATTATATTGTATATCCGAAACATAATATCATACATATTATATGTGTGAAAGAGATAGAGATAGAGAGAGAGAGTGAGTAAAGTGAAACCAGTATTGCTAAATAAAGCCGAAATCTGCAGCAGCCTATATATCTTCAGGTGGTGGTTATATAGGTACCTACTAAACCATTGTGTATACACGAGGTTTTCAATTATTCCGAATATTTTTTATTAGTTCAATTTTATGTAACACGAAATAATATAGTAGTAACCCAAATCATTTAAGTGAGACACCGCGTGTGTTTGGCCTTAGAAAAATCAAACTTAACAATAATCGCATAATAATATAGTAATACGAGATAATGGATAATGGGATAATGGATGTGCTATTTTTATGTACATTTGTTTTTTTTTTTTTTTTTTTTGCTCATTATTGTTTATATACGAGTACTAGACAATTTCAATCCAGTTTGTCTACTTTTATACCGGAACTAAAGTCACATATACTTATATGATACAGTATAATATATATAAATATATATTAGATGTGTTTTGTTCGGTGGTATAGCAAAGAATTTTTACATGCGGTACGCTTGCGCGTTTCACTGCTTATCGCTGTCGTATTCGGACGATATAGCCGATCGATTCCAATTAGTCAAATTAGTGTCTATCAGAAAATATCGTTTCCGGTGTAACTCATCCTACCTATATATACTATACGGACTGCAGTTTAGCTGTTTCACCGCAATAATTACACATCGCGTTCGTTGCATTAACTTGAAAATATGTATATACCGGACATCATACATAATTTATTCCATATTTATAGTTATTTTTCCATATATATTTTATACCGTGTAATATTTTGTCATGTATACTTAAATCTTAATAATGTATAAAATTGTGTGCACTTATACAATGTAACTACTAACTATTTAATATATATTGTAAAATAATCAACTATATATACTATTTTACTATGACTTATACTCCGCTAAGTATACATATTTACATTTTCATCGTTATTTATATACATAATTTTAAATTAACATTTGTTTTGACATATCAAACGGACTCTAACGCATAGTTTTGTTACAATAAAATTTACTACCCATACAGTAATATGTTTATTTCTTTCTGATTTGCATAAATCATTACTCTTCTATGTGTATACCTACAACGACTTTGATTTCTGATTTAACTTATAGTCGTTTCTTCAACAAAACCTTCATCTATTCTATACATATATATGTATACCTATTATAAAACGTTGGGGGTGAATGGACGATTATATTATATTATTCTTCGTCTATTTTCGTGGTCTTCATTAGGTAACCTTGGTTCGACAAGATATTTACAATATTTACAATACTTCATTCATCTAATTATGTTTTTATTTATAAGCAATATTTATCAAAATTTAGTGATTTATGAGTTTGGTTTTATTCGGTATCCCTTATTTTTTGTTATGCTGATTTTGCAATCATATATGATTTATACTTATTGAATTTTTTTGTTTATTGGTCGTATTATGTTTAAAATACTTTCGGGTAAATTAAAATGTTTTGTATTTCAAATAAGTTTTGTTTATCTTTTTTCTTATGGTTTTTACGAGACAATTTTGAAATAGTTTAGAAAATCCTGAAATTACTATATTATTATCGAGATTATTATATAATATACACTTGAAATTTGATAGAAAACCTGTGATATATTCACTATACTACTGAGAGTGGAGAGGAAACAAAGATGATTGTATTTTTATTATTATTTTAGAATGTTTAAAAATATTATTAAAGTCAGTATAGGTAGGTACCTACATTTTAACCTATAATTTAATTTATCATTTTATAGACATATAATTAATTTTCATTATAATACTTAGCTATTTTATGATAATATAAAAGCATTTGAAAATGTTAGAAATTTGTTTTTATACTCTGAATTTTTAATTTACTTTTTGAATAGCTGATAAAATTCAGTACAAGTGATGCTTTTTCTATTTACAAATTATGATAGAAAAATCAGAAATATTGGTTTTTAACAAGACAATTTTAAAGGACTTTAAGTTAAGTTAGATATACAAAATTAATTATTTTCAGAAATAGTGAAATCATTTTTTTTAAATTTTAAATTAAAATTAATAAAATAATTTTAGTGACAAGGTGAGTGAAATAACGACGTGTCTCTGCAACCCAACTCGTCCGGTCTATATATACACTTTTAATGTTTGTACATTTTAAAGAATTGTGTAAAATATTGTATTTGAACATTTTGCAATAATAATTCCATTTGCCCAAAAGTATTAAAATTGCCTATATATATCGCCGTTTGACATTTAGCAGTTATTATAGCTATACCTACTCTATATTAATATCTATTATAGAATATTGTTTTGATCGATATACGAATATATAAGACATATTATTATCATATTTAACCAGGTGGCACGACATTATTGTTTTAGGATAATAATTGTTCAATTATAATATCCAATTTTCAATCTGTTAATACGTCTGAGTATCCAACTTACATCACTTGCGGGATGTATTTTTACATAGACACAACATAATATTCATATATACGATTGATTAAAAAAAAGTTGCCAAAATTCTATAGTATAAATATTGTTTTTTCTCAATAATTGCAGTGGCGGATCTAGGAGTCGATTTTAGAGGGGGCGGAAATTGATAAAAATAAGCAAAAAATGGTCAAACCTATTATATTATTATATAGAAAAAAAACCTCTCATCGAGAGAGGGGAAATTTCCTTCATTCCTCCCACCCCTCCGCAGCTAATCGTGGTATAATACATATTATATTACAAGGTGTCTACATAATATTACCTAACACATTTCCATAACAACACAGTGGCAGTTGCAACAAGCCTACAATATGACGAGTAACCGGTTTTTTTAGTCTAAAATACATATATTTAACATACACATAATATGTAAAATAATAATAATAAATTAACAAATAATTATTTCGTTGATTGGGAGTTTTGACTGTAGTATATATTTAATAGTGGTTTTCTATAAGTGACTATAGTTGATAGGATATACATACTATTTTATATGATTGTATGCCTAATAATAGTAACACGTGCCATATACGATATACATACATGCCTCTTATTATATTTTCTCTTGTAAACCTTTCTTTAAATACAAATAATATTATGAGTATGTGTGCGTAAATAATATTATAATAATAAAATAATGAAAAAAAAAAAAAACAGTGGAAATATAAAAAAAAAAAAAAACAAAAATAAATAAATAATTGATATTTCCTCTCGAAAACCGGATTGACGACGTCGGGCTTTTATAACGGATCGACGCGCTAGTCCGCACCGCTCGACGTAACTACTGGGTGCGCGAGTTTTGCTCTCGCCATCTCTTTCTCACCGCTTATTATTATTATTATTATTATTCTATTTTAAAATAGTCGGACAATCAACGGCGGACTACTAAATTACATAGGCACCGCCAATTTGGCAGCTTTCCAAACTTGGAGCGTAATATGTATAATACACATTGATCGTTTGTACGTATGTATGTGCATTTTTATTATTATCTTTTATTTTTATCTCCTTCTCTGTTTATATAATATGGACGAAGACGGCGATCGCATGCATTGACGTCGATGTTGATGATAATAATAACAGTAATAAATAGTACACCTATATTATTATTATATATTGTATGTTATGCGCATCGATATAATATATAATATAATATTATTGCAGCGTGAGAAATTTCGCAGAGCCGCTCGTTTTCGCCACCGTGTGTTGTCGTATAAAAGGCATTTAAAATTTTAAATTATTATCGCGTCGTACAATATAATTATTAAAATTAAAATTAAAGTAAATCATATTACGAGTACTTGTGTTTTATTATTGTTATTATTTATTGTCACGTGTAGGTACCGCTTGAATGACATTTTTGACGTGCATATAGTCTTTCCGTTGCTTTGCACTTGCACTATTTTACATTTCTGCATACAATAGTACCTACATCATTCGTACCCTTAACCACCTAAATTAGAATACTTGCGGGCAGCCTTTCTCATCAGAATAATTGTTTCGGGTACATCTTCAATGTTTAAAAAGTATTCTTTACAAATTACGAATTGATTATAACTATTGATATACATTTGAAAGCGGCCGTCCATTGTCCAAATTTCGTATATATTAAAATGACGAAAAATGATTAGTTATTATATAATTCAGGAAAATTTTATAAAATATTTTTAAAAGTAGTTTAATAGTATACGCAGTACTTACTCGTATAATAATTATAGTTTATGAACTAATTAATACTTCATAATTTACATCGCCCGATATACCTTGGGCATTGTATACATTGCTCATAACATATATGTAGGTATATGTATAAATAATACACAATAATATAATATCGTTACCATTAACTATTATAGGCAAAAAAAGTAGGCGCCTATATAATTTATTTTGAAATGGATGCGTTTTTCGATAATTATCTGAATTACAATCATCAGTTATGTATAAATTATATATTCTTCTGTTTTCTAGTGAATTGAGTAATTTCGTATTCGTCGATAAATTTCCAACAATATTTAATTTAATAATATTATTGCCCTAATCTAGCGTCACTTGACTAAGAATTTAAAAATAAAGTGTTTTACGAAAAGCCTCTAAAGTTGTGTGTAATACACACTCGTGTGTATAATACGAAATTATCAATTGTGTTAATCAGAATTATTCAAATTAGCCAATTCTACATTTTTATTTATTATAATATTGATGAGAAAAATAAATAATATCATTAAAAAAAAAAAAGTGCATTAAATGTGTAGTATATGAAAATTATAATATTTCAGGGGCTGGTTTTACGTCTTATTCCTATCGTCAGTATCATACAATTGTATCATAGAGATATCTAATCGGTATCAAGTAAAAAGTAATTTAAAATTATGACATCTTTAAAATATCCGAATTATGTCCTGTTTCTGATAAACTGTACCTATGGGTGCACATTATTAGATGTGTATTTAGCTACTGCTAAAAGTTATCAAAATAAGATATTCAAATTGTGTTTGCATCTTGAATTGGGATATCCGTTGGAAACTTTAGGGATCACTTAATACTGATAGGTAGGGGGTATTCCTCTATTTCTATCTTTTCATATTAATCAAATTACTATTTTAACGATCTTTATATGCTTAACTTAATTATTATTACTTACTTAACTGTATTAGATACATATATATATATATATATATATATATATATATATAATATATACTTTATGAATTGGATTATAGGTACTATTTTTTTTTTATTATTATATATTAAATTAATATATTCTTTATCTTTTTATTATAAATTAAGAAAAACAGAATAAAGATATACATATTAGTACATATCAGCTATTTACATTTTTAACTAGAATTCAAAATACATTTGTATTTTAAATATGTGTGTGTGTGTATGTACCTAATCTATATATTGGTAGGTATATGATTTGTAAACTGATTAAATATATTTTTACATGCATTCAACAAATTACACGTGTATATAATAAGTAATTTTTTTTTATTAATATAAGAAGCTAGAAAGGTATAATAATATCATAAATCTGAATACTATATTTTTTACAAACCTGTACATTTTTTTATTATGATTTAAGATTTAATCAATAAGATCCTGTAGCACTGTCAGAAGTAAAACAAATAAATAATTAGGTATTCAAATAGCAAATAAAATTAATTATTTTAATAAACTTGTTGAATTTAATATATACGAATAGAATATAAAGATAAATTCCCAGATAAAACAAATTGCATTTTTTAACTATACATAGGCCAAAAGTAATTTACATAATATAGTTTCTATAGACGATTAAAAAGTGTATATTCTAACAACATATGTATATATAATGTACTTACTTATTAGGTCCCGTTTTCTCCAAATAAATGACTCAAAATGTTTATTCCAAGCGTAAAACCTGTATAGTTTAATTATGACATGTCATTAAGTCTTAATTTAAAAAAAAGTCAAAATATGCGTTTGTATGTATACCAATGTCACTAAATATAATATTTTTATAATATTGTATAATTACTAAGTAGGTACCTATACGATTTTTATAATAAATTGATTTATTTTTTTTTCCTAAATAAGTATACTAAAAACAGTATTTTAATAACTACATTCTAACTTTGATAGTTATAAGTATATCAATTGCACATTTTATTATTAGTAATATAAAAACATAACCCTTTCTTTTTTTAACAGGCCTTATTAATATGCTTATAAGTTCCATTATTTATTGTTAATACTATTAATATACAATTATTACAATAATTTTGACAATTTCATAAAATTATAATCGTCGCAAAACTGGATTTTTTTAAATTTAAAATATTGTTGGTACCTATTTAACGTGTTTAAACCGGTTGCTATATAGTATTATCCAATAATTGTTAATAACTATAACGGGCCATATATAGTTTATGATAAAAATCGTACCAACATATATATATATATATATATATACATAATATAACTTTTTTTTTTTTTGTTAATATATTATGAAACAAGATTTATATATTTTAAAAAAACTATTTAACGTGTTAGGTAAATTAGGTGTTCAATTAAAAATAATTTCAAATGAACACAATGATAGGAATTGGCAAATTCAGCCATTTGTTATTATAACTTGTAATATTACAATATTGATATATATTTCTAGATAGTATAGTATTACTCTCGGTATATTTTATTTTAAAATATATTTGGGTTGAGCTTGAACAGATATTATTTTTATTTTTTACTAATATAATGGGTATAATAGTATACCTATATCTATAATATATAGAGATATTGTTATACTGTTATATTATAACTGTAATGGAATTATATATGTTCTCTGTATATGCCAAATAAAAGTAGAAATTTTTTCGGTCCCCGTTGTTTGAGTAAATATGCATTATTACATTTAGGTCGATAAAGCAATAATAATATTATGTACCCGATTGTATATGTTTCATTGTGTCTAGTCGGGGTTTTGTCCTCAATCTATCATAGTAAAATCACAATAACGAAACATATTATTATAAAATGCCTTGTCGTATCGATGACCAGATTTAGCAAAAATCTATTATTATATCATATCTACGGTATGTATACCTACGAATTTTCAGACGTCACAATGTTCCGAACATTCACCTAAAATCTACATTTAAGTTCTGCATTGATGGTGGATTGAACGATAGATATAATATTATTTTCATTATTGTACCATTATTGTATCGATATTCAATATTATTTATCAATCATAAGTGAATCCGTATCTAAAACCTACAAATTATTACATTTTTCTGATAAATGTATGGTTGGATATATATTCGAATGTATTTATTCAGTTTACACGTTCTACAATAGTTAGGACTAGTTAAATAGTAAAATAGTTACTATAAAGTTCAAAATGTTTTTTTTATTTAATAAAGGTACAATTTTTAACAATTTATTATTATGTAATATATGTAAAATATAAATAAAATTTATAAATCTTTAACATCACAAGTATTTAAAAAAAAATATTCAATATTTTACATGTTTATATCATATTCCTAATACTATTTATATATAAAAAAAATAGTTACAAATAACTAATTAATTATTAATATTGAGAAAATCATTGTCAAACCACAATAAAATCTATTTCAGTTCAATTAAAAAATACCATGACGTATATTTCAAGAACATGTATTTTAATTACTACTTAAAATATAATTCAACGTTAAATATCTATATCTAAGATAACGTAAATATAGGTAGGTACCTACTACTCAATACCTATAATGTTTGCATATTATTAACTTACACATTTATGTAATTATGAATGTATTTACAGTTTAACACACAATCCCCTTTTATTCAACTATAGTATAATAATATACATCAAAGAAGTCGATCGTATATATACGACCTACTAACCAGATAGACCAGCTATAGTACGAAACCTGAAATATATAACCACCTTAATCTATAAACTATAATTAGCTATATGTAAATAAGTAGAATGATCAAACAACAACTAATGTTCACCCTACTCTGTTATACATGAATTAAATTATCAACCTCGATAGACGCACAAAGATAACTCATATAAGGACACAGATAATATTGAGACTTGTCAAGATATATCTTAACTAGTTAATTTTTTATATGTTTTTTTTATCTATGTAAAAATATTTTTTGTTTTCTAATACTAAGAAAAGAAAAATATTATTTTTATTAAAATTATTTATACAATTTTTTTTTTTCAATTAATTTTCTAATTGGCTAATGTGGTTTGGGAACGACCGTTTTATAGAATTGGCAAGCGTTATTACATTAGTATAATTTTTTGAATATTCTAGAACATCGCAAGTATCAATGAACTGGCTAGTGCAGTTTAAATTGTTTTTTTCATTTCGTTACGTCATTAAAATAGCGCTTGAGACCAAAAGGATAAATTAATTTTATAATTTTATATTCAACATAAACAACTCAAATCAAAGTATCTGTTTATTTATCCGAATGAAAACTCGTCTATCCATTATCTATTTATGTGCACTGTGCAGATATACAGTAGAACCTCGATTAACCGTATCTCGATTTTCCGTTCTCGCGAATAACCGTGCTCACTCGTTCGAAAATTTGTATGCACCAAATGTAAAGCCATAGGCGCGTAAGGAGTATATTGTACGTAGGTTAAGGACGATAAGAACGATTTGAGGCTGAAGAAAAAATACAGACAAGTCAAGCTGCAATGGAAGCAGTTGATGTCTTCCTGAACTTCTTTGGACAGGAAAATTTTGACTTCTATGACGTCATTAATTTTAAAATATTAGAAGTTAAGTGAGGAAAATCATTTCAAACCGCAAAAAAACAAAGATTACTTCATAGTTCAACCCCTGATAACTAATTTATAACATGAAAATGTACACACATATGGATATGTATACTTATATAAAATTGTATACACGTGTGTATATAAGATATAATACATTGTACATTATTGTAATTCTTTAAATAATAAGTCTCGATTAACCGTGGTTTTCATATATCCGTGTGACCAGTGGCGTAACTATTTACCCCTTAAAGTTGTTCCTTCAGTCGACTAAATCATATTATTGTCATTCGACTATATTCGTGTGTAAGGTTGGAAAAATAAGTTCTTTTTATTTTCGCTTGTTTACAGTCTTAAAGAAGTATTTTGAGCTTTGCAGTCGGCCAATTGTTACGTGTGACCTTTTTTTTATTTTTTGCTTATTTACAGTTTTACAGTTTTAAAGAAATATTTTTAGTATTTTGTATTTTGAGGAAATTAACTTTGCAGTCGGCCGAATCGTTAAACGTTTTTTTTTTTTTTTTACAAAAAGTTCAATCAGTCGGCCAAATTAAAATATTTCCCCCCCCCCCCAAAAAAAAAAAAAAATTACTTCGCTACGCCCTGCGTATGATCCCTCCCCACCATTCCCCTGCGTAATCGATGTTAGATTCGTCATTCGTCACTTATCCATTAGTTATCTATATATATATATATTACAATCTATACATAATATATGCATTTTAATGAAATATCTATTATCTTTATCTATAGATATTTTTTAGTGATCGTCTATATATATGTATACAATATGTTACGTATATATTATGCGATCGTTGACCAAAAGGGCAGTGTTCTCGTTGTTCGTGGTGTAAAATTGTTTTTTTTATTTTCATTTTCTGTTATTTGCTACTATATATATATATATATATATATTATAATGTAGGTACGCGAGCGTCTGCAAAAAATACGTCTGCTATATGGACAGCCTTTAATTTTACTATATATATATATTACTTATATAGGTACGTAAATAATTGTGATAAAATATTGAAACGAGTAAATGCGAATCGCGTCCGCGAAGGACTCCATAAATAATTAAGACATTTATTCGTGTGCGGACGGTAATATATTATTATAATACGTAACATATATTATATTTATGTATGTAGGGCGGGGAGATGTTTTCTTCGGACGTCCTTGAGTCGATCCTGTGTCGTGCCATCACCTATAACTGCACGTATATAATGTACACACATATTACCTATATATATATATATATATATATATATATATATTATATATATTATATATTATATATATTATATATGTGTGTGTGTATAAAATATATATTATATGTATGTGTGTGTGTATAAAATATATATTATATATATGTGTGTGTGTATAAAATATATATATATATAGTCGGATAAAATGGATATGCGATGTAAATGTATACGTGTATATATATGATTGGCACCGCTGTTATATTATATGTGCAGCCTCCGAGGTCGTCGATCCGATTGAGTTATTATATTGAACCTGAAGACGATGGCGTTATAATGTAATACAACTGCGGTAGACGCGCGTCGTACGTATTTTCCCCTTTGATCGGTTTTGACGAGTTCGTCTGTCGAACGCGTGTCGCGGTGTAGATATTATATTATACGAACGATATGCGTATGTGTGCGTGTAATCCCGATCTCGGGCAAGAACAAATATAATATAATAATATAAAATATTGGCCGGCGGTAGTCTCGAGCGACCGGAAAATAACAATAAACCAGGCACGCTCGAATAGTTCAACTATTATATGGTCATTGGGCACGCCGTATACGTACGTGTACGTCTTTAATGGTCGAACATTTGAGAAAAAAAATAATAATAATAAATAAAACAATTAAAACTCGTCCGATCGCGAATCACATTTTATATCTCTATATAAATCGCGTGACGTGTAAATTCCATTTGTACATCACTGCGCATTACATTACGTCGTACGCGTAGTAGTTTTTTAGTCACACCCGTCGCTAGATATTTTCCGCCCTAAAGCAAACATTTTAATGCCGCCTTTAAAAAAAAAAAAAACGTAAATAAGAGAAAAAAAAAGTCATCAATTTTTTCTCTTAACTATATATACCTAAAATACTTTTTTTAAAACGTAAATAACCAAAATAAATAAATAAATAAAACTATAAATAATATACTATATATACTATAAATATATACAAATACGGTTACCGTCATCCGTTGTCGATATTCATATTTTTTAATTTTGCCGCCCTAAGCGACGCACGACTTGCTTGTACCCTAGCGACGGGCCTGGTTTTAGTGTTCGTTACTCGCTCGATTCGACACGGAGAATAATACGACTGCGTATAATTATATAACATATTCATATATACGCACATTATTGTTTATACTACGTCGTGGGTTCGAAAACTCTTTGCCATTATAATTATTATAATTCGATTTTTCGAAAGAAAAAAAAATTCGACCTACGAAGTCCAATTATTAATAGATATAGGTAGTCTATGTAGTTTAAGTCCGGAAAATCTATTTTGGAACGTTATTTACAGAGTACCAAAAGAGGCTAAACCATTAAAATCAAAAATTCAAATATACCAAATCTACATAAACCCGGTAGCAATATATACAGGACAAGCTTAGAGCTCATCATCACTATCCACCTCAATCTGAATAGCACACGAAAGAATCCAAAATATAACACTCGGAATAATTTCAAACTCCACTAAATTTGCATCAAATCTCACAATATGCAATTTTTCACTTCTCGACACCCTCAAAGAATCAATTATTCATCAATCGACAAAAAATGTCTTTGTTAAAAACGCAACATCTTAATTTCCACACATCAAAGATCTTGAACAACAAACTCCCCTCCAAATCTCAGGGAAAAAACTGCGACTAATATCCTGGTCTACAGGTCTAATATCCAATAATAAAACTTTTTAAAGTAAATTTTCACTCCAGTACACAAATCCATCGCCCAACATTTTATCAAGACCGTCAGACGAGCAAAAGCAAAAGCTAAATCGTTTCAAGTTATAAAACTCTTATTTTATCATCATATAAACGTGGTTTTGTGGTTCTAAAATAAAATGCGAGAACAAAAATCCTATCTTAAAATCATAGACGATAGTCAAATTATCGTGCATTTTCTCTTAATAGCTGAAAATAAATAAGTACATATATTGGTTTTTAGTTTCCGCATCTGTGCCGTGAACTTAGTTTACTTCCGGCAAAAATATGACAATACCTGATATACATCAATGCCACTACGGCCTTTACAAATTTTTATTTCTTACTTATCGAAATCTATATTACGTAATGGCTGTCTCTGTAAAGTGTGATTCAGCCCCTAAAATCGTGTGTAGTACGAAATTAGCTAGTATGATAATCGAATTAGCCAATTATACAATTCGACATATTGTAATCTTGATTAAAAAAGTAAAAAAGATCACTGAAAGAAAAAAAAGGATTAAATGTGTAGTACAAAAATCAGAATATTTCAAGGGCTGGACTGTAATTGATTATAAAATGCAATTTATAAGATAAATAATTTATTAGTTTTTATTAATAATTATTATTATTATAATTCTTAATAAATAAAAATACCTATTTTAAAAATGAAGTCGGTTATTTATTATTTTGGGATTGGTCACGCACTTACAACCATAATATTATATATTTTGTTTAGAATCAAAAAGTCCAAAAAGTTCTACTTATACAAGAAAAAAATAATGTTCACGACCAAAAGAGCACCTTTTAGGGTAGTTTTTTTTTTTTTATTAATATTATATTTTCCTTAATAAGCATAACGCTTTTACAAAAAAAAAAACCCCTAAATTGATACATTTTAAACAAAACCACTTTGTTAATTGTTTGAAGTTTGAAAATACTATCTTGAAAAATATAATAATATTGTGAGATAGCACGTTTAGGTTTTAAGCCCTCGATATTATTATACTTATATTCGTATAACTAAACCCGTAAATCATAATATATAAGATGACCGAGTACGATTTCGAATTTGTGACGGGGCTGATAAAATATTCTTTTGAAACGTGTAACATGTGAAAATCTCGAAATTATTCTATGCTTTTGTATATACGCGCGCCACGCCATAATTCTTTTTATCCACAACGCAGTGCGTAGTGTATCGTGACACACCACCAAGACGTCTTTGAATATTATTACATATTATTATTGTTTATTTTACGCCAGCGGGCGATCTTTACCCGAGTAAATAACTCACACTAATATTCTCGGATTGTAACTAACAATTTTTAGTTTTTTTTACACGATATACATGTGTATTGTGTCTCTGCATATGTGCGTGTGTGTTTGTGTGTGTGTGTGTGTGTGTGTGTGTGTGTGTGTGTGTGTGTGTGTGTGCGTGTGTGTGCGTGTGTGTGTTCGTGTGTGTGTGTGCGTAATATACATAATATATAATTTCTTTATAGAAAGCGTTTTGGAACAGATTATACACACACTTATTGCTCGCGTGTGTACGTATATTATCGTAACGTTTTTGGAAACGATTTTGAAAAACGATATAGAGTTTCGTGACGACCAGTTTGTGTATACGACGACGGACGGCAGATTAAGGTGCTGCCGACAAACCTTCTTTTGTGCGTTTATATTATATTTTACGCCAAGCCATAATAAACCGCCGAGGAGTAGGTATAATAGTTTAGAATTAGTGTCGTACTCTTTTTTTTTTTTTTTTTTTTTTCCTTGCATATGTATATGGTGTGTTATATATATATATATATATATATATAAACATACTTTATTTTTCCATGAAAAATCGCCAGTTCCCGTCAATAAATTATGGTCGTAATAAGCCATACCGCGTGAAAAATATGATTATTATACACGCGGGAAAGGCTTAACCATCACGTTTAACTAGGTATATAAATCGACGACCGACGTACCTGATGTATTCGCCGATCATTAGCGTTCGATGTAGAATATTATTTCGTATTATGATATAGTTTGCAGTTTTTTCCCCTCACAAAGAATCCATTATTTAATTTTATACTTGTATTATAACCCGTCCAGTTCATTCGCGCCCTTGGCGACCGTTACATTTTTAAATGTTCAATTAATATTTTTGAACTCCTGATCTGGTCAAATATGTGACGTCACCAAAGGTGCAGATGAACTGGACGGGTTATACTGTGTGTATATATTATATCGTTAGATTATTATATGTATAATTGACAGTAACTAGTTGATCGGAGATGTTTGTCGGGCGTATAAATACCTAATTTCTTTCGTTTTAAGCCTATTCGATGGGGTTTATCCAATATTATTTGCAATTTAAATTTAACGAAATAATTGAACACTGTCTATGATTCCATTCTGTCAATTTAAAAATTGCTATTATATTTTTTTTAATGTTTTATTTTTTTATACTTTAATACAATACTTTACACGCATTCAAAATATACTCGCACGTACAAACATGCATTTCTTTAGATGATACATATTGTATTGTTATAATAATCTGGTTGTCGGATAGCATTATTACTTATTAGCAATGCTTCTATATGTCCCCATGATGCTGTGTCCATCTTACAGTAATACTTATTGTATATCCACATGGATATCCAATATCGGATTATATATACTCGTTATAAACATACGCGTTCGATCATCGACTTCTTCCGCCCTCTCCTTTTTATCACGACCAACACTTGACGCTACAGAAAATACTAAAAATGTACAAATTTTGCCTTAAGACTATGTTGGATAGGGCGATTATAATATTTACATATATGTGATTTTTTTTTTTTTATTAAAATTATTAAACTGCAGACAAATGAAATATAACATTTTCGAACTTTGATTAGATTAGTAATAACAAATTGTACTGCGGCGATCAGTCATTATTATTATTTTATTGTTTTTTCCTAACCAGTTCATATCATATAATGGAATACGTCTAGTTTTATGTGTTTGCTGACCTGTCCAACAAATAAGTAACTATATAGAAGTCTATAGATGCGCGTCGCTGCCGACTCGGTATTACAATAGAATAGGTATAATACACAATTGCTGCCATCTTTGGTGCGAACGGTACATTTTATCAGATGATAAATCGTGTTTTGTAAACCAATAAAAATTAATGTCATATTCTTGTGTGGACACAATTATTGTGGTGTGACGTGAAGATATTATAGTATTCTCTGGGTCGTGGACGAGTTTTCTTTCCTACTTCTTTGTATACATATATCATATTATTTACCGAGTGATCGCTCTCTAGCCTAGAGTTCTTTTTTTTTTTATTATATTTTATTATTATTTCTCATTAAAAAAACCTCTCCATCGCTGAAAGTCGTCGTATGTCGTGTGACGACATCTGTGTTGGACAAAAACAATAGCATACAACTATAATTGTACGTCGTCGTCGTTTTACGTGATACAGTCCGATATCCATTGCATATAATGTATATACATACCGACTATAGTGTTGTTTATTATGTTCAACAACAACGAGTTTAAGCTCCGTGATGCGCGTGTTAACGTGTAGTACTTCCAATTAATATATGAAAATAAAGATATGATTTGTATTATTATTATTATTTTTATTGAAATATTGAAACAGGCGGTAATTGAAAATATTTTTGACATGACATAATTGATAAAAATTCAGCACAAAAAAATAACAATTAGTTATTGGAGAGTTAATATTACATAGACGACTATATACACGGTAAAAACGAGTCGAACGAATATAAATTTTTATCAGCTTATAACGGTCAACGGTCCTTACATGCATTTTGTATAACATTATGTAGTTAATATTTATTATAAATATATTTCATTTTAGTATGTAAACAATACGTGAATGATACGAGTATTAATTTATGATTATTATGATTATCTCGATCACGTTGACCCGATGGCGATGGTTATACGGTGACCGTGTTCAGTTTCTGACAAGATTAATGGATTTTATCATATTATAGTCGTCTTCGGCCGATATTCATATCACATGAACATGAATGAGAGATTATCGTTAACAAACCGTAAATAAAAAGAGGATAGACCTAATAGCTTCCGCGAGTCACGACCCAAAACGCAATCAATACGGTAGTAATAAGATGATAATAGTTACGCCCGTTTTATGGGTACGTGTATATATATATATATATATATATATATTTATACAGAGGGGGGTTCTCTTTCATAAACGATGGTCAACTGTACTTACGTTCATAAATCACTGACGTAAAAGCATTCTTTGAGAAGACTTACTGGACAATGAGTATACAACGGCTTGAAGGAAAAACCGTTTAAGATGTATATTATTGTAATAATATGTGACCCCCGTGTATCCACTCGTATATACATGCCTATCCACATTCATTGTGCAGAACCTATATTATGTTAGACAACCCCCTTTAAGTAATAATTTTGATTGTATGAATGAACAGAAAAATGTATCTTCAGTGACTATTGAGATTTATTCAGCAGGTTAATATTACGGGCATTACAAAGGACCTATTGGAATATAAATGTGTATTAATTTCGTTCTATAACGCGCATATTTAATGAAGGTATGTATATATATATATATATATATATAGTTGGACTATAATAAACCGGTTTGATAACAATATTTCTATTTAAAATATAGTAAAAAGTTTATTACAATTTTTTAATGCGCGTTTATTATATTATAATTTCGTATACATTGTAAATAGATCCGTAAAATACACTCGTGTTGTAAAGTGTACTTTAAAAAAAGGAATAAGTAATGTGATCTCTATAATATTATAATCGTAATAAAATGTAATATTATATCGTATACTCCGGTAAATAATAAACATAGACTTATTATTCAATTTACCTAGATGGGTTACTTGTGTTTAGTAGGTGAATTGTCTCGGTTTTCTTGAGTAATTTTTTCGAGTACTTGCAATTCAATATATGTTTTATGAAGTATTGTGATTTGTGAATTCATTGCGTATACAGTGAGTGTATGCACAGTCATTTGTAATAGTAACTAAGAGATGGATATATTTAAAATCCGCCTTCGTCGTATAGGACGACGAGACGAGCCAAGACTCAATTATATTTTATTATTATATTGAGACAGTAGCATATATATAATCCTATTTTATTGTTATTAGTTTATTTTGTTTTCTCCATAGAAAACGTTCGGGTAAACTGACACTAGATTTTTTTCATGTTTTTATTTATACACCGTGACCTTCGAAATTATATTAGAATATATTATGAAAGACAATTATTATATTAGGACATTCTTTGCAACGTTAGCCGATGGATATATTATACGGGGGCACCGCGGTGATATTATCGCACATAATCATATTCAAAAGACTAAATATATGAATAAATATTTTGGGAGTATTTTTTCGAATATTTATGTTTAACAACAGTGTGTACAAAATTAAAAGTTAACGACCGACTTATAGTCGTAAAAAAGCAATTCGCTGATATTATAATGAAAAGTCCTATGCTTTTATATAGGTGATAAAGTATAGGCGTGTACATGTACCTAAATATATGAGCATTTTGATTATTGACATTTTTCAAGAGATCCTATATCACTAGCTGTATACTATATATTTTTACGTTTTAGGTTTAAAATGTGCGTCGAAAACGTTAGAAAGTCGATTTTGAATAAAAAAAAATTTAATATTGAAACGATTTTCGAACGTTTTAACGTTTTGATGCGTTACGATTCGGTTGATACCGCGAAGAAAAAAAGCCGTGTTCTTTGGAACAAAATGAAAATATAAAATCGCACGTTGTAAAACTGGCGGACAGCGGCGGGCGGCTCATCCGCGCCCGAGATCTTTGAACAAACTCAACGCGATGATCCGGCCGGCCGGGGGGGGGGGGGGCACTGGCGGCCGACGTATATTAGCGCCCGTGTACGACATCAATGCGCGCCTATCAATCACGCGCGGAAACCGGTAAATCATTATTTCAATAAACAGGCGCCGCCACGCGTGCCACATATACATTATATACATTATATACATTATATATACATTACATATACATTATGTACATTATATGTACATCCGATATGGACCATCGGTGGCTGGAAGAAAGGTTCGTGTAGACGGGCCGGGGTCCGGAGGTACGGGTTTCCGGATAATCGAAAAATCGTGTCCTTCCCTCTTCCCATACTATCCGTATATTATACACTCGCTCTTTCTCCGTCTCGCCCGAAAATAACAACATATAACTTATATAATGGTATAAACCTGCACTCGCTCGGCCCGTCCGCCCGCCCGTCGTTTCGTTTTCACTCTTTCACTCATTGTTACGCGGCCTATTAGTTACGGTCCGACGCGGTTAAACGATCGCTCGTGCGCGTTTTCCACGACGCGATAAATCTGACTATATACGCGTGTACCCTATTACAGTCGTATGACCGTACGCGATAGAAGTCTGCAGACTTTTCCCCGTGTGTATAGTGTGTACACTATAGAACATTGTGACATTATACCGTCGCATATAGCTAGGTACCTACCGAAAACGATGAAAAAAACGGTAAACGTTCTATAAATCGCCGCACGGTTTTTCAAAATGATTTTTTTTCGCACAACCGACCCGAAAGAGAAACATTTTTTGTATCCGAAAACGGAATCTCCGAATCGCTTTTGCTTCGCTTTATGGAAGGGGGGGAGGGTACTCTGTCTCAAGCTTTTGCTTCTACCAGAGGGTCGGATGTTGTAGGAGTTATGAGGTGGAGACTTGAAGGAATGTAGAAGTTTAGTGGTTGGTTTCTTTTGTAACCGCCGAGGAGCCCGGAGCGGGTCGATATGGTGGAAATGTGTGGGAAGGGAAATGAGGTTATGGAATTTTCGAGTTTGAAGGAGGTGGAGTCTCCGAATGCTTAAACGCGTTACGCAGAAGTGTACGGGTTTTGTCCAACGGCAATTCAGTAATTACAACAATTACATTTGATTTTGTATTCGATGTAGAACCAATTACCAAATCGTATCAAGAATGAAGAGGATGAAATCGTAAACTGTTTTTCTGCATGCACGTTATTTCGTATTTTTAATTTTTTGTACCTATTAATTTTGTTTATATCATTAAGATAATATATTGACACGATGTTTCACTTAATGTTAGATTTGTTAATTTGCTATATAATATATTATATACAATAGTTATCAATAAGTAAACAATAGTTTATCATTGTTACAACTTCCTTATAAATGTTTATTTTTTTTTTATCAAATCGTTTACAATTTGCCCGAAATCGATTAGGTAAATAACGTAGGTATACGAATTTATTGAGTTATTGGTTTCCCCAATAAAATTTTAATTATACGGCCAATGGAAACATTTCAAAATTTTGAAACTCAATTTGCTATTATTTATTATTAATTTACAATTTGTTCGAAAATGTGCACCAAGTCGGAATTTAAGCGGTATTGCGTATTGTGTATTTATCAGCTGCATGTGCCATAATGTGATAATTAGAATGTACATATTCTAACTTTGTCCGATGATAGAGCAAATCATCTGTATAGTATTGTTTAATATTAAGAGTAACCTAGAATTAGGATTTGATAAATTCATTTTAGTTTCTTCTTACCTCCCTATAGTATAGTATAGTATTTGTATTTGTAGCTCCCTTTTTTTCAACTAGAGTTTTCAGTTATTATATAAATATAAAAAACCGTTTCGACCATTGATTTAACAACGTTCTTATTTTCATTTTTTCCAATACATTTATTATTATTGTAATTTTAATCATTATGAGGCTATCAGAACCCCCGTTTATTAGGGGTTCTATATAGGCTATTTTAAAGACAGTTCAAGAAAAACGATAACCTATTAGTTTACCTTACAATTTATTGAAATGTGTTTAATTACATTTAAAAATATTTGAGAGCGATGTTTACATGTAAGTATGGCAAGATGGGGCATTTATTGTCCCCTGGATTTTTGGAAACGCATATTATACTAATCTTATAATTATTTGAATACGACCCATTGGTTCTTTTGCTTATCTCTGCTCAAAGAACCTTACAGAACTTTTTGTGAATGCCCAAGTCATTTAATATCATGATATAATATATGCGAATATATATATATATATATATATGGGTGGTGGAAGGGGGGGTATGTATATGATTGAGAGAATAGAGAGAATGGATTAACGTCCAGAGGAAATTTATAACGACGATCGTGTGTTACGATGATCTTACAAACGCGTATTATTATGGAAAGACGGCACAGAGAGCCATATCGCCACGGCGGGAAAAGGACGCCATATCATAAACCACGCGGCTGCCGGTTCGAAAATAATGCGCCGCGCCGACGATAAACTATCGTATAATAGTACGACGCTATAATCGTACATACCATCGTGCGACGCACGTCCCGTATCGTTATCATAATAATATATTATATATTCATAGATATATCACTATCACTATATATATATTAATATATAGTATACTATAATATGATATGATGTACGGATAGGCATACGATAACGCTATAACATTGTGGCTCCGCCGGAAAGTGACCCCCCCACCGAGTGTCTTTATATAAAATAATATATTATATCGACTTTTTTTTTATACTACAGATTTGTTGTTGTATTTTTTCTCTAGTAAGTATATCATATATACTCAAAACTAAATAAAACACAATTTTAATGCGCTCAGAAATAGTCTCCTAACGGACAATTAATCTTGCTAAGTAGACATTATTAATTCTAAAATAAACATTTTATACACGTCACCGTGAGCTCCGCGGTACACACCGCGTTAACAAATGTAATTGGGTTATTATTATTATTATTATTTTATTATTTTAAACCGTGTAACTTGTACGCAAGAAGACACTTAATTTCAACTCTAAATGTTACAGTATATACGTCTAACCGCTCTTCTATTAATTAATATAAATGAAAACGTGTTTTTGTTCCGTGCGTCCGAACTATCTGAAAGATTTACGATCGGTCTGTAAATATATAACCTCTCGGTGTTGAAAGTTTTATGAAATCCGAGACATATTGTTAACTTATATTCTCCAACTGTATAGGTGTGTTGTCAATCCCGATGATATATTATTTTCATTACGTTGTTTTTCACCATGTATACCAAATGATCTGATTTCCTGTGTTCCTGTGCACATTTCGAACAAACTCTTGCGTATTAAATTAACGTTTTTCATTCGTCGTCGTCTTAATTTATTATAATACCGTATTTTATTTTACTATTTTCTGTTAAATATATATTACATATTTTAGTTAGTTACAACGTTATTACTAGGTGTACACATTCCTACAAGTTTTTTATATTTCCTCGTTAGTTTTATATTTACAATATTATGTACTCAATGTATCAAAAATAGAGTACGGAATATATAAATAAACACATTTGGAAGTCAATGAACAATCGTGTTATAAACTTAGCTGTAGCGTATTATCATATTGTGACCGAAGCAGACATTGAATCCTTTTCATTCGATGTATTTGTCGTTGACGTGTGATCTTCAATGAATAATACATACAGCTCGTTGAGTTCTCGATTTGGAATACAAACGTGTAAGTTCCGTTTCGGATAATACATTCCACCCCTAAAATCTAAATCGGTATACGTGCGTGTTATATGTGGCGATAGTCGGGTAGGTATATTATGTATACAGCATACAAAAGGTTAAGTTCAGAAAAATCAAGACTGACACGCGTTAGATCAAAAAAAGAAAAGACTGTATACCTATAAGGTTACTTTATTTGAAATGTTTCAAAACGTGTCTTGCCAATGAACTGCTTGGATATTTTTTTTTTAATGAAATTCACAGCGTTTCCTTTGTCTAATAGATCGCAGTAACGTGTTTAAAACTATTCTTGTGTATAGCGTAATAATCGTTCGCAAATATCTGTATGTACTGCGGCGAGCGATGATCGTCTACTTGAAAATACAATAAAATATTATCGGGTCGCGAGTATATACCGTCGTTTCATTTATCACGTAGGTATATCTAACCAATATTGACAGTGTTGGAAATACAATCCCTTTACCCGAGTAACAATATGTGTATACACACTGATATCTGATCACCTTGTATTAAAAAAAGTGATGTTTTTGTTCTTTCAAAAATTAATTTAAAATGTTCGTTATGTTTCAGGTAAGCATATAATTATTGTTATCGTCAGTAAAATACAAGGAAGGAAATTAATGGATTTCTATCATATTTGTACTGGGACCGAATGATTGAGTATTATTTGAGTAGATAATGTATTCGAGTTATTTTAAATGTTGTTGATTGTTATTGTTGATGAAATCATTTGTCTGTTGTTTATTAAGGAATTATGTTAAATACAATATGAATCGTGTACTACGGGAACTCGGTAAAATTCAATTAACTTCGTGTATTTTACGGACGTTGTTTTCTTTTGACAAAAAGACAAATTGTGTGCAGCGTTTAGTTTTTGATAAACGTCTACTGCACGTAAACTACTATACGCGCATAACAATTCAATTATTTGATTTAAAACCGACGACTCGTGTGCACACTTAATTTGTTCCGCGCGAACAGACGGACAATTTACACGACAATAATAATAATTACAGTCACATTGTCTGGACGTATAAGCCCCGGGGATGATTATTATCGCGTATTATTTAAGGGACCGTCTGCCAAGGGACGTGCCGCAGCAGTGTCCGGGCCAAGACGCTTCGGGCAGTATGGCGTGTGATAATATAGGTACTACGCGACGAGAATATACTATTATAGCCGTCATTAAATACCCTTCGTCGAACGTTGATGAGTCATTAATAATACGTTACGGGGGCTCTATAGTGTGTTTAAAAGTAACGACGTTCTCGTGTACAATATATAATATTGTATGACTTTTTTTCTGAAAATATTGGTTTATGGCGTATGCCTATACTTAAACGTACGGCTACATGAAAAAAAAAAAAAAAAAGAAAAAAGAAAAAAGAAAAAAGTGGAAACTGCAGACTATACATTATAAATTTTTCGTATAGATCGTCGTATACGTACGAATGCAGTACAATATAGTGCCTTAAAAAGACGACGGGCTTATTATTTTATTAACATAACGTTTTGTACGTGACGGTAAATTATCAATGGATTAATACGTTTAGTGTACAAATAGCGTCTTCGACTTATTCGGAAACCCGTACCAGATAGACATATATTTTCTCGCGCAAATCAATCTTAGTCTTCGTATACTTTGTGGTACGTCCTATACTCCGCAGCGACCATGTCTTACATATTTTATAATAATATGATCGTAAATAGTATTCTTAGATATCGTTCGACACAATATACATGAAATATAGAAAGAAAGAAAAACGGCACGTTTATTATGGTCCATCATCGTTAGTATATCATAGTTATACGTGTACATGTATATACAAAGTTAATTTCATAAATATTTTTAACAGGCGTTCAAGTCTAAGGCCTGCACTGCTTTACAGTACGTCTTCCGAACTATTGTCACGAATTTCTTCGAGTTGGTCATTGTATCAGCGTGTGTACTGAAATTATCCAGGACGGATTCCTGAGGCTCGTTATAATATAATATGTAGGTAATATTATGATAAGAGTCTTTATAGGCGTTTAGACTCCCGATAGACAACGCAGTTATTCACGTTTGACATTAAAAAGGTGTTCTTTGATGATTCTGATCTCTGGCGGTGTATTCTTTGGCGGGGGTCATGCGATTGGCAAAATGAAGGTGTTTCGAGCGTTTGAACATTATTTTGTATAGTAAACGATATTATTTTTCGCAAGCACAAATAATGAAGAGGACGAGGGAGCGTATAATGAAGTCATGGCCACGAAGAATGAAAATAATGTATTCGACAAGAGGAAAAAAAATACCTAAAATATAAATATATATATATATATTATACCGTTTTGTAATAACCGTGAACCTGGTTGTGCGTTGATGGCACGCGTCGGCGGTAGAGTATGCATTCCACGGGCACGTATAGAGTACACTATACGATTTATCGGATCAAATAGTATGCCGGCCGCGCGCGAGTATACTCTTTTCTCGAGCGCGCGTGCGACACCGACAGAGACCACGCGACGGGTCCATTTAAAGAAAAAAACAAACAAACAAATTATTAAAAAAAAAAAAAGAGAAAAAATTCTCGCGATATATGTTTCGACGTTATCTGTTGACACACACGCCGTGAGCACGTTTTAAACGCCCGCCGCCTTCATAATAATATATTATTATAATAGACGACCTTTATAATTTAATTTTTTGTGTAGTTTTTTTTTCGTCAACACCGTTAAGTATATACTATATATTATAATATTATTATCATTATTATCATTTATATTAAACGTGCTTGTAAAATAATTCAAAGAGCTCTGCAGCGGTGGTAGGTATAGTATACACGACGCGGATCTGTCACTCATATACGCGCACGCGCGCGCGAAAACAGAGATAAAAAAAAAAATATATATATATATATATATATTTATGTATTAAATACCGGAACGCGTTGAAATGGCCTTTTAAGTAAAACCGGTGACGGCCTTCTCTTTCTCTCTCTTTCTCTTTCTTTCTATCTCTTTCTATCTTTTCAGTTCATATATAATACTCAACATCTGTATATAAGTACTAATATTTATAGTGCAATAACAAATTTGTACTAGCTGTATACTCGTCGCGCGCCATAGCTGGGTAATAAATTTTGCGTGAGATATAATGAATCTAGAAAGAAAAAAAAAATAACCGAGAAAAATGTACACATAGAAAAAACGCTTTGCAGTAAACATCACCAGAAAAAAACGCCTAAAAAAAAAAAATGTCCAAAAGAGTATTTAATATATTATAATACCGGCCCAAAAGAAAAAAATCTCTCCGAAGAAATATTACCTAAAAAACGATATATTGTGAAAACAAATTTTGAAAATATATTTTGTAACGTGTTAAAAAGCAATTGAGTTAGAAAATAATGCTAAGCATTTGTAAAAAGAGTTGTTTTCCTTAATGTTAGTGTAAACAATTTTTAATGAAAAACTCATGTTAGCATATTTGCCATTTTTAACAACTTACAGACATCTTAGAAATACCAAACGTAAAACAAATTATAGATATTAACATTTTTCTTATGCCTTACGTGGCCTTTTTTCGATATTTTCGATATGCATATTTTATAAAACGACTTCGTAGGGTGCTAGATACTGTTTTTCTTTTCTTTTATTCTAATTGTATTATGTTTTGTCATTTTATCATGTTTCGAAGTTGATAAAAATGAAAATGAACAAGTAATATTTTCAACAAAATTTTATTAATTCAAAAAAAAAATAATCATACTAAAAAAAATTATATATATATATTAATATTTATATAAATGGACCATTTATCATTTATTTTTAAAATACATATTTTTCTATTGTTAAATTTTTATTTTTCTTAAAATTTTCTATAAATTGCCTATATAGAACCTCTTAAAAATATTCTTAAGAGGAAGTCGCACACCCGATTTTTAAGAAGTTTTATATAGGCAACTTTTATGAAAAAAATTAAATTAAAATCCAACAATTTAAAAATACCTATTTAAATATATTTTTTAATTAAAAAAAATCAAAAAATCGATATTTTAACAACTCATAAAACATGTAAAAATGCATATATCAAAAATCAGCTCAATCAGTTACTAGATAACGTTGTTGGCTATAATTTGTATTTTATTTCGTATTTCTAACATTTTTATAAGTTAATAATAATAAAAAATGCCAATACAAGTTTTTCATTGAAAAATTTTCAGTATATACTTTTAAAAATTAGTATCTATAATATTTTATGAACTATTTTAATTCCATGCATAATATACTATATTATGTGTATTATTAGTACATACCTAAATACGATATATAACAACACTTTAAAATTACTATTCTTCTTTTGTGTTTTATTGAGTAGGTATATAGAGTATAGACCAACGACTAAAACAATGGTCAGATCACAGAGTTGCTATGCTTTGTTTTGCTTAGAATAAGTACTCTGTACCAAGCATAGCTTATAGACAGAAAGTCCGATGTAGAAGGATTTGCGGAGAGTTTTTTAGGGTTTAACTCGCGGTTATTTTATTAGAAGTTTAGCGGATAATTGTGAAGTTTTCTTAATGAGATATCAGGACGTTTTGAAATTTTTGCAATGTGATCGTAGTTTAAAGAAGATATTGACAGCGTTCATTTTAAAGATATATATATACTGGACATGAAAGCTGAAAAAGTCGTAACCCCCTCCATATACCTATGCGCATTTGCAAGTACAAATTACTTTAGTAGAAACTTTAAAAGTTACTTCAATTATTTTTATTTCATCTAAACAAAACATTTGTGGATTTTTTTATTTTTATTTATGATTTAAATTGTTTTAAATAATAATAATTATAATAGGTACCTACCTATTGAAAAATAGGAATAGGTAACCTATATAGAGTATTTATTTTAAATAGTTCGTTTTATTTATATCACCCCAAAATATAGTTTGAAATCAACACTTACTTTTACACAGTTATCTATATTCAACCTGCAAAATAACAACATATTTTTATTAATTATTGAAGTAGAATCACGGTCATTTTTAAATATATATGAGTACACATATGAGTATATAATATATATCGTATAGATTCTGATTGATACGGTTATGCCTTTAATAAATATAGTATATACACATTATACATTTCATAAAATCCAAATTTGTACCATACATTTATGAAAATTATTATGCATATAAATATAGTATAAACAGTTGATCTGAATTCACGTTGCATGTTTTCTATAATTAAAGTCATATCTATTCGAAATATCTATTTAAATTCAATGTGAATTTAAAATTTTCACTTTATGTTGGTTATTTAAAATATTCAAATTATTTTTAACTTTATAGCATTGAATATTGTTTTATTTCTTGAGTAGATTTACTGTAAATTCTATACAATGTTTGCATTTTTCGATAAATGTCAAAAATCTTTTGATAATGACATTATTAAAATATTTAATAGTGGATAATATATATGTATTTAAACCGGTTTCTATTTGTAATTTTTGTTTTGCACAAAAACAGGCGACCATTTTAATTTTTAAAAATATGTGATTTATTTTCCTTGAGAAATTCATTACAATAAACTGAATGCATACTGAATTTTTAACCATATTTTATTTTTATCTTAAACTTAACATCAATTCTATTCAATTCTATGATAAAAATCGTAGAAAAAATATTTTTTTGATAATATAATCATAATGTAACATTATATTATAAATTACACACCTATGTTCTGTATGTTCTGTATACCATTTATGACTTAATTTGCCTATTTAATATTAAATTATAATTTACTTTATGTCTTTTACTATAGACAAATGCTATTTTATAAACTAAAATTCGTGTAAATCATTATAGAATAATTTGTTTACTATAATAATACCCTACCATTTCTTTTTTCACTGAACTGTGTATCACTCACTGTCAGTACAAATAAACTAACCAGATGTGCTTATATGCTTCACGCAGGCATCTACCAATATGGTTCAACGTGTAGTATTCTTAATTCTTAATGACCTGCCAAAAACACACATGAACCACACTCGTATAATATGACAACAGTTGAAAACGGCCAATACATACAATCAGTTGACATTTACATTAAGACATTGTTGGTGAACATTTGTCTGAATTCAATGGGGTCGACTCTATGGAACTCGATCTCCGTTCGTCTATGAGAGTAAACTTCGTGTGTTTCAATGATTTAGGTACGTGCGTTATTTAAGAAAGAGAAAATGTCTTCTACATACGTTAAAAATATGGTACCAATGTGTAAATCGATATAAATATTAATTTTTCCCATTTTTCTTATTAATTTTAATAATTCTCTTGTAATAGGTATTGTCTAATATACATTATATCAAAATATGTAGTGATGTAAATTGTTTAATGTTATTATTTTATATTCTTATGTGTCTTATGTCCGTATATATTTTTTTATGTGTGTAATATATATATATATACATTTTTTGTAGTTATTGCACCTTTGTAATTTTGAGCACAAGCCTGTTTTTCAATAAAAAATAAATTTACGCCATCGCATTAAATATAATACATTGATTAATCTGGCGTTAAGTTTAATGTCACTAAAAAGCGTTATTATAGGCATCGATAAATATTGAAAATTGTTTACATTAACATCGAAATGACCTTTCACTTTTCGTATATAATATTATATAATGTTAACCCGTTGATTATAATGTAGGTATATAGTACGACTAGCATAATGCATAATATAATCGATGTTTCAGTAGGTATATCGTTTTGTTTGCTATTCGACAGATAGGTAAATGATATATGTATATATATATACACACGTGATTAATTGCTCGTGATGTAAAACGAAATTCATTAAAATATAGCCTAATCGATGATAATAATGATAACCGATGATAATGATAATGTTGATGACCGAAACGCCTATTTCTATTTTTTTTTTTTTTTCGTATAAATTATTATATATTAGGCGTATAGACGCGGGGGAGCATTATAAGAAGCTGTGCGTGTGTCATCCACGAGCGATGTCATGTCATCCCTTTGGAGGCGGTCGGATGTTCAACGATATCACAGATTACACGGTTTTACACTTAAAACGTACATTTATTTTTGTGTGCACATTATTATACATGTGTATATATATATATATATATATATATATATATATATATATGTGTGTGTATATGCGTATATAATGAAAACAATAAAGACGCAAACTATACGATAGGGTATATAATAATAATAATAATAATAATAATAATAATAATATAGCGTTGACCGGATCGGAGGAGAGACAAACCAGTTTTGTTTTTTAACGGTTGTTCGTGATTATATTTTATCTCGTCTCTTCTCGTTCCATTCTCATTCGCCTGTAGTATAGGTATGTATATACATACTTAATATAATATGATTTCTACGTTGTACCTATATATATATATATATATATATATTATGTATATTTTTTATTTCGAGAAAACGCAGCTTAGACGCATATAACGCGCGCAACCCGGCGAGGCGATAAAAGATAATAATAATTAACGACGACGTGGCGGATTGATTGTCAAAATGCGAAAAATTTATATACAATATACATATTATTATATATTATATTAAAAATGTCAATCATATTTACAAAAACGTTATCATATTATATATAGATACTGTACATATATACCGTGATCAGAGAGAGATGATTACTCGTGATCTCGGAACCGCGCGTGTACGATGACCACGGTGTACATAATGCGGACATGTTGCCCCGTGATTTTTTTTTCATTTTTTATTATTATATTACATATATATATAATATGTGTAAGTTTTATAAATGCATGTATATGTGTGTATGGATGAGTACTTTTATCCATTATGAACGTTGAAAAGAAGAAGAACCAGTTTCGTATATATAATAAATAATTAGACTGCAGCGGCGTGCGAGCGCGCGCGGCGAGAGATACCCGACTGAGACGTTCCGCACAATTGACGTTTATCATAATTGAAAAAAGCTCTTTTCTCCATATATAAGTAGATATACATATATATATATATATATATATATATATATGTGTGTGTGTGTGTGTGTGTGTGTGTGGAGCAAAAAAATGAAAAATATAACTATAATATTATATACATGTTAATAGTTTTTTAATTGACTCGGATGGAAGAGTTTCGTTCGAGCTGCGGGCAAAATGCACGTGAACGGGAAATATATGCGTAAACGATCGGGCTTGAATATTATTGAATTTCTGTTAAAAAAATCTCGTAGTTCACAACTTTATAAACTCAATATAATTAAGGATTATATAATTAATTTAATTGTTTCGAGTATTTCAATTAAAAATCGATTTCTAATATTTACTATTAAATGAATTACCTATATATTACAATATTTATTTCATACATCCGAGAACTTGTCCGAATTATATATTAGCGTACAACATTTATATATTGTTGCATGTACCTTCGTTTGTATTACAAATAATAAAATTCACGTTGTTTGTGTTGTACACACGTAGGCTGATCCTTATAACAATGATTGTTATTTAAAAATATAAGAACGAGAAAAATATTCTTTGATTTTGCGTAATTCTATCACAATTTTAATATCGCATATTACTGCACATATTTTACTCCTACAAATAATATATGCAAGTGTTGTTAGACAAAAAGGGTATGTTGTATTATAGGAATCGTACAGTGTTTAATAGACGCCTTTTTAATTTAATAATAATAATAATAATAAAAAATACACAACGATTTGACGATAACATCGAACTATCTACATTTAATGAACATCATATTAACATATTTTTGCAAAGTTTTATAATATCTATTATTATCGTTGTTTGTTATCATTGTGTACCTATAAGTAAAAATATAGTCTTAGGGCCATATTTGTTTTCGCGGATGTATAAAATAATACATTTTAACCTAGATAATATATACCTATATGTACCTATAGTAATTCGTTCGGAAGTTGTTCTGCCGTAAACCATGTCGTTATTATATTACATATATATATTTTTTTATACTATGTATAAAATTGATAGAGCGGCACAGTGCAGATGGTGGCAGCGATACTACAGGCATAATGATAAATTAATAACATAATATTATTTTTATTCGTTCGAATTATATTTTTAGCGTACAGAGTGGCAACGATTATTATTTATTTTTATTATTATTATTTTACGATTATATACGGTCAAAATGAATGTGCACTCACTCACGTATATATCGTCGAAAAAGGCGGATATATAGTAAATGATATTTAGCGAAATCGTTTTATAATAGGTCATCTGGCGATGGCTATAAAACAATTAAAAATGCAGTAAATACTGAACCATCGTCGGCGTGCTAAGTACTTGTAATTACGGGCGTGCAGTATCGCCAATTATATATAGAGTAAGCGATTTATATTACAGGTATATTATATTGCTATTCAATGCGCAACGTGAACCATATTTTTACTGTATACGAGTATATGCAAAGAATGATAATATATACTATCTAGATTCTATAGATTATCTATCTTCACTATCGGATGGAAAATTCTTAACGTTTTTGGAAATCCGGACTCGACCTGGTCAAACCTATAATAATAATATTATACAACTTATAAGTATATGTATAGGTAGCCTATTATATTACTAATAAAAAAAAGTAAATTCCTGTATATTTTTACTAGAATGATACAAACCCTATATAGATGACCAATTTGAATGGAATTTTTGTTTTGTGGTTGGTGCGTTTTTAATTAAAAGTGACCACCTACTAATTTTATTTTATTTAAGATTTTCAGTTGGATTAGATAGAATATCTGTTATTAAATTTTTTTTTTTTTTTTACGAAATTCAGGTTAAAACCAAAAACCAATCAATTAGCTTAAGCTGTTTTACACTTTTGCTTATTATTGTTATTTAATGATAACATTCTTAAGGTTCCATACATATAGCATGTATAAAACATCATAATAATACTATTAGTTTTATTACTTTTGAGAGATCGTTTTTTTTTCCTATTAATGGTCCATAATAGAAATGTCAAAATCGTTAAAACCACTCTGTCGTGAAATACCTGCTGCAAGTTCATGATTGTTTTTTTTTTTATATAGAAAATTTCTCGTGCATATAAGCATAATAATATATATATATATATAACTTCAATAGATAAGAATTCTCGCGATTTCAAAAAGTCGTGCTCAGAAATGTTTACGCAATCGAGTATAAAATACAGTATATTATATTATAGTAAATGTGCAGTGCGCAGTCGAGTCAACAATAAAAAGTCTCTCGGCTCGGGATTTTATTAGTGCTGTAATTGAGCTCAGATATTAGATTGAATATTTTTTTATGATTGAAATTAGATTTATAACGTTGCCGGGACGCGAATTATAGAATAAAATATGTCCATATTATACTCGTAATATATTTATACACGTTGCAAGTAATAACTGTTAAAAGCCTGTATAGTGACCCTCAGCAGCATCAGAAGCATTATACACAATGTATTTTATTTAGACGAATGTATATAGCACTATAGCAGCAGCTCATTAACATTATCATTGTATCAATGCGCTGTTGTAGTGGTCATTATAAGTTTTTTTTTCTTTTAATCTAAGACCATAAATTCGGATTTTTAGTAAACCGACTGTCGTATAGTTTGGCGATTTCACGATTGTTACCCAGAATATATAATACGTACCACCTATACACGTATATACAATATGTGTATATTATATACAGGTAGATGTATATTATGGTCGTAAAAACAGAATCTCATTTTTGATATTATCAAACGATATAGGGAAACATTGACGTCTCGTAAGAAATATATACAAAATATTTAAATATGCTATTTATAAATAGTAATCAAAGAAAATGTAGTTTCTTGAGTACCTATATTATATATACACAAATTATATTCTAATGTATATTGTTCAATAAATAATAGATGCAATATATACTTTAAAAATGGCTCATTATACTAAAATTTAATGGAATTTAAGACATATTGTGTATAATATATTAATATTTAAAAAAATGTATTATATACCTAGTAAATAAAGTTTACATTTATTTCTAATTAGAAACATTTAAATTTTAAAAATATCGATATTATTGCTATTGGATTAGGCAACGTATATTATGGTGATTTTTAGTAATTGTTTACCATATTTGATTAAATTGTGAATAACTTCCAATGGTAACAATAACAGTAGTCAACTGAATGTTTTGAATAGTATATTTTCAAAATTAAATTTAAAGATCACCGGAGAAGAACGTGACAAGTAGTAATTACTGGGACTTAGCACACGTTATTGCTCCGATTACAAAATTATATATCCTTAGCGCTGTATATGAAAGGACCAGACACGTTTTTCTCATATTTTCAGTTCCTGAAAATTCGAGTTCAACTAGTTCAAATGTAATACAGAAATAAATATATAATATACTCGTATATAATGCATAGGACATGGGCATGCCAAAAATAAAAATAAATAAACCATCCAACACATTTTCCCGGTATATTACGAAGATTTGTTGTAAAATGCATAAATATCTTAATATTTTTTTTCTTTTTTACAACAATAAATAATAATTTATTATTATATTATATCCTGCAATGATTCGTTTTCATACAGATTTACTCATTATTTTTAACTATCGCTAACGGCTAATAATATTTCAACGATTATACCGCGGAGAACGCACGCATGACACGATCAATCATTTGACCTGCATATATATATATATATATATATATATATTATAATATATTGATGATTTCGTAATTAAAATGGACATTCTTTCACCGAAACTTGCAGTACATCGTTCTCCGTCATTCATCTAAAAAAATAAAATACCGTTTATAACAACATATAATATTGCGAACACCGTAAAATAATAATTACTTTTAATTATATACCACATAATATAGGCATATATATATATATATATACATATATAAATTCATCAACCTACTGATGTGGCTTAAAATAGGAAAATCGAAATAGATACTTATATATAGATTATATATTATGTTAATCGTTGTGTGGTGGTCTCTCGTATAGATCGCGTAATTACGACGTATATTCGGTGAGCGTTTTGTAAAATAATTTCAAAATCTACTATTTTTCCAATAAATATAATACCTGCAGTAGTTAGTTTCTCGCAGTAGGTAGGTCGTATAATGCCTTCCTAAAATATATTTAAATTAACAATATAAATATTATAGTTTTAGAAATTACATAATATATTATGCTACCCACACTTTTAAGACTGGACTCACATGTACAAACATCGATTTTTATCTTTCGCGTCATATTTTGTTTAATGTAATTGAATAAATTAAGATTCTTAATATAATATATATATATATATTATACCTATGATATACCTATCAAATATATTTATTGATTTTACGCTATATCCATACCTACTTGACTTTTACGTTATATGTTTATTTCATATTCCATCCATGTATTATAATAATCAAACAGATAAAAAGTTAATCGTTAATACGTTTTGACGTGATCCAAATACATGTTATTTTTGAAAATTAACATTTTTTTATATAAAAAAAAAAACATTTGCACCCGACATTAAAACGGGTTTATTATGCATTAAATATTATATATTATAATGGTTTGATAGTTACAATATTGATCTAAAACTGTCAGACACGAAAATGTATACCTATATACAATATACTTATAATATACCTATTAGGTAAATAATATCAGTGAGAATAAAATATACCTACATTTTCTATTTTCATCATTTCGACATATTGATTTTTATACATATCGAAGGCGGACCAGTTAATGTACAACATTAACTTAACAAGTTAAGTTAAATTCACTCAAAAGCGCATTTAGTTAAATATTAATAGTTAATAAACAATAATATTAACTGTAAAAAATATATACTTACTTATATTATATACTTTTTATTATTTTTATGAAAGGTTTCATAACATCGTCAACATGTATTAAAATTAAAATTAAAATATGTATTTTGATTAATACTCGTGTACTTGAATTTCAACGAAAATATGTTATATAATATCGTATACCAAACTCACAAAGATTGTTTGTTCCCTGTATTAACTTAACGCACCTATGGATGAGTGAAAAAATTAACTTCAAAAAGATAATTTAAGACAATGACAATTTACACTATATGGTTGAGTTAATTAGGTAAATGCAAAACTAATTAACTAATTCAATTAAAAAACTTAAAACGGATAAATTTTTAACTTAGCCAACTTAAACTTTTTAATTAGTTAATGACCACCACAGCTTTGGTACCTACCACCTATATATGTGATTCAGTAGTAAATATTGTATATAAACAGTAAGCCCAAATTCCACAGTATATACATACATTTTTACATATTAACTTATTTTGCGTAGTTTATTTTGTATGAAAAAATTTTTCATTTTCTTTTGCATATTAGTAATGAAATAATGCAAACAAACAAAAAAAAATGGTATAATAAAAGAAATAAAAGTGGTGCGTAGAACGGTCAGGCATACTTATAACTTAGGTATAATAATATAATACCTATATAATATGTATATGATATTTTCGTTTGTTTCCACGCAAACACTTATCGAAACATTTAAGTACTTTTATTATACGGTGTATATATTATTATAATAATGGAATCGCGTAATTGGCCGAAATTCTAAAACGTTTGCCACCGAGTGTGTGTTGAATTGTGTATATATACTATATATTATACGTATGGATGTTTTAAAGAACCGGATAGACCACATCGTGAGTGGGATGGTCAATATCGCCTTCTTGAGTGGTGTATTATTTTGTATTTTGTATTTTGTATTTTTTTTTTTTGCTCTCTTCTTTTCTTTTCGGCGAGGTTTTCGTGTGCATATTATTCATATTATATGTTATAAGTTTATAAAATGTAAGTATTATACAGGCATGCACACGTACATTTTTTTTTTCTACATACCTATGTTTAAATAAGAATAATTGTGCAAGTTTCGGGGGCCAGATCCTCTCTATCCGTCTCTCTCGGCATTTTCTCTTCCGTCTCTTTCACGCGTACCAATATACAGAACTTGGCCCCGGGTGCTAACGAGATTTCACGGGACACAACTACTTTGCGATTGTTATGTCCGAGAAAAACATAATAATATGTACGCGATTTGTGTCTGTACGTGGGCTACTTAAACTCCCTGTTTGTATGTATAATATATATACTATATACATGTACTGGACGTGGGTCGTCTGATTGCTATATATATAACATATATATATATACCATATAGCGATTACCAAAAATGAAAACACCGGTTTCCGTGTATTTCATAATTGAAATAATAATTATCGTGTCAGTGCAGTATACTTTTGGAGCCGTGTTAATAATGATAATATATAATAATATAATATATTTCTTTACAGGTATAATATATATATATATATATCTGTTATTGTAGCTAGGTACTTTAGCGGTGACTTTCTCGTGTGTTTTTTGTTTTGTTCTTCAAACCGTCGACAATAAAGAAATTTACCGTTATTCGCAATTTGATTAATTTTGGTTCGAGAATTTCGGGTTTTTCGAAACACATCCTCAAAAAGTCCTATATTCGAATTCACCGAAAGCGTGTAAAAAAAAAACCATTTAAAAGCGTGATAAAAATGTTTTATTAATTTAGATAACGTGTTATATTTGTAAAATCATAAATAGTTTTGTATAATTGCTTTATGGATTTATTACCTAAAATAAAACCGAAAAATTCACGACAAAGTCGTATCATGGAAATACGGGCGATACGTCGATCTGTAGGTGTATTTTACAATATGTTATATATGATGGAAAAATGAACACATCCGTCGGAGACACTCTGACAGTTTTCCCAGACACATTTTTTACGCTTAATAACTTCGAACACCCAACGAAACAATGTGTTAAAATAAAATAATAAATATTATAATAATTATATATATAAATATAAATTATTAAATTATAAATATTATAATAATTGAAATGAAACTGCATGGCGTGGTCTCATATATAACTGAGACGAACAAATCGTATTAATGTATTAGGTATGTGTTTTTTTTAACGCGGTAGATCAAAATATGTTTGCTGACACGAACACGTAAAATAATTAAACACAATCCTAATTAATTGTATGTCTACTATAATCGTATCAATTATGAAATCATTATCTCCGTTAAGTGTTATTTTTCTTTATCATTACTATTATTGCTCGTGAAACTGTATTAACAATAGTACTTCCCGTATAGAGGTAGATAATACCTACTACCAAAATACCGTTACAGAGTTATATATACCTTATTGTTAGCCATAAATGATTATGACATGCCATTAAGACGTGGCTTCTTGTGTAACTACGAGTACACCTAGTAGTACCCATATACTTTGTGACTGCTTCAGGCTCTTTGGCTTTCGTTACATACGTATTTTCTTCTCTCTCTTGATTGTTTTTAACCTACTATATCATTCTTCTATCGTGTACCTACAGCACTCCATATACCTACTTATACAATCATAGTACATAGTATAATATGAAACAATCATTATGATACGGCAGACCGAAACTCGTATTTTTTCGTACAAACCTGCACACATATCATCATCGTCATAATATAATATATAATGTTCCTTTTACATTGGCGTTATCTCCATCCGCAGAGACTACCCATATAGTATAATACTGTTCGTTCGTACAATCTTATATATAAAATGCTAACATTTTTTTACCCGTTTTTTCCACGAGAAAAACCTCTTATAGAAATTTAATTCCCCGGCCCGTTTTTGCCGTCGTTCGATGCGTGTTCCTTTACCGTTACCGTTTTCAAACCATTTTCCGGTCGTTCTGACATTTTCACGCTTATCATTGCTCTGCGTTTTCGCCTTTTCTCCGAGCTTTCGACACCGGGAAGAAAAAATATGAATCTCAACTCACTGATTTCCGTTATCACACCACGTTCTCCCGCATCGTCGTATTGTCGCCCCGAACTTCCGAAATCGGTTTTAGCGACCTTTGTAGGCCCTTTTTGACTCCTCGGACTTCGGATTTGCCTGCCTTTTCCGGACGTTTTAACGCCCGACTGAACGTTTCTTTGTTTACCGTTAAACCCTGACCGAACGGGATGTTCGTTCCAAATACGCGTATATATTATTATTATTATACGGCGTAACGGTGTCGTACGTTATATCTGAATAATTTAAATACGAGACATTTGGAACACTTTATCATCGATTTTGTAGCTTAATGAGAACGGCAATGTTTTCGACTAATAATAAACTAATAACTAATATCTGAATTCGTTATATATTATCCTATAATTTTTTTTTTTCGTTTGTTTGAATTAATATATGATAATATGATATTACGGTTTATGTATATACTACCTATTATAAAAGTCCGTTTAATTAAAACAAAACGACTAAATATTATCGTTACGAATAAATTCGGCATTCCTAGACTTTGTCGCTATGAGTTAGTAGCCTGTATAATACACGTGTACGTGGTGGAATTCGTAAAGGTAAATACGGCGCGGGATGATATCAAAAACCACACGCTCGCGTAGGTATACGACAGCCGTGAGCCGACGTCGCTTGTTTTGATTTTATCATTTTATATATCATATCTTTACATGTATAGGTAACAATAGTATGTTTAACCGCAGGAAGATGATGAACAATGTATATGTTTATACCAGATACCTATACAGGTACATACCGCACGGAGAAAAAAAATGATTACCTTACATTTCGTGCATTGCAGCATCGCGCAGTTGGTGCTTAAACGTTACGACTACTGAATTCATGAATGTCAAATATATGTTATGATGCACAATATGCATACTTTTCCATTCTTATACCGAGAATGATTAATTATTCTATAATAGAACAACGTCGTATTTTTATTTTAATTTTTTTAAATTACAATTCGATCGTTGCACGCCCCGACAAATATATAAACGACGTGATTATAAATATAAATTGATTTATTAATATAGTTTTACTCGTGTGTGTGTGTGTGTGTGTGTGTGTGTGTGCATATAATATATCTAAAAGGAGCTCAAGGTTACCACTATAGTGTATAATGTATATTTTATAAGTGATATCCTGCACAATTTCTGTATTATTACAAATCATTTATCAACTACTAAAATATAATATCATATTATATTATAGTACCGCATTATACTATCATCCCTTTAGAATTTAAACAAAGATATTGTATCGTGTACTCGCAGCATAATAGTCGAGTGTTTATTGTAATCACTAGACGCTAATGGCTTACAAATTGTAATCTCGACGATTATCGGATTGTTATCGATCGTGGAAAAAACCTTCGCCTCTAGAGATTCTTCGCTGTACAGTAGTTATTATTCTCGTGTAGATACACACACTACCGTATGTTGCAATTGTATTGTTTTAGAATTTCATTTTTCAAATGGAACTTTCGTTGTCGTACGTAGATATTTTATAAATACATCGATAGTTCCATTATATATTATATAGAGTGCGAATGATGTCGGTATAACTTCAAAAGGTCATTTTGAACCGGGTATATGATTATAGTTTTTCCTGTTGTACATTTTCTACACTCCTCCCGGTATATACTCTACAAATCATCCCGTGTAGTGTCGTACAAAATAGAAATAATTTGATAAAGAATCCATGCGATTTATCACAACCCACCACATATTATTTTATACATTTTGTGCGATGAAAACAGGTGTCTTAATATCCGACGATTAATTTGTATACGACTTTTTGCGTGGTAGAAAGGACAGTGACCAATTATTATTATTATTATTGCACGCGTATTGTAAACTATACGCGACATGCACATTATCATCATTCGGATGTTACAACCGAAATCGGTTGTTTTTGCCCGACACACACTCAAGGTCGGGTTTTGTATTTCCGACGTTGCGGAACTGGACGATTCCTCGAATACAACCTATTATAAAAATTAACGAAAATAGCTTTATATTATATCGATATACGTATTATAGTCTATTGGAATTTTAAATTATTTGAAACTGATTATCTATCGTATATGTATTCCAATAAAATCATAGATCAGTTTACATCATCAATTATCATAATAATAGGGATTATAATAAGTCATCGTATATTTAATAAAATACCAATGACTCACGAAATTAGGATTAAAAAACCTGATTTGGTTCTGGAATAACTTATATAACGTTCTCTATTGGCTCTTCATAGATTTTTATCTGTGAAGCGTTTAAAATTTCGCTAGTGGAGTCATGATATTAACATACAAATCCCAAAGATACCACCTTATTGTTATAGCTTAAACATTATATGACTTTTAAATCAAAAATTGTCCCAGTCGATATCAACGACAAGGGGACCGTTGCATCAAAATTCTATAGTACTAGCCACTAGGTACTTATAAACTCTATTACAAACAGTATTTGAATTCAAAACTATTTAGGAGTGGAACGCAAAAGTGCAATAAAAATTTTAGTTTTTGAAGACTCGAATATATTTTTAAACCATGTGGGATACCTAACCTAACACTCTCCCTCCAATCAACGACTTGACATTTCATAATAATATAATAAATTGAAACATTCGTTTTTATCTTATTTTGTTATATTATAAAATCTATCCAAATTTACGTACTAAGTACCTATAAAATATAATACCATGTTTAAAATATTGAGATTGACTTCAGATTATTAGAAAACCATTTTGTCATTTTATATAGTTATTGTGTTCAATTTTCGGGTACATTCAGAAAATCCAACATTTTTAATCTACATCTATCCCACGAGCCTTCAAAATTTACCATTTAAAAATTAAAAATAAATTTTCGAGATTTATATTTTAAAATTAAGACTGGAAATTTGTACTCAATTAATAAAACCAGTCCCCAAACATCGAAAAAAAATTAAACATAAAATTGCTTGCAATGTAAGATTGGTCATTTTAATTTCCACGTCCACATTCTATCTTTAAAATATTCTAATTGATATAAAAAATGGTAATATCAAACATTTTTTCTATTGTCAGAAAAATTCACAAAATTTCGTTCCTCTTAATAAAATAAATTGAATACGGATTTTCGTAATAAATTTCTAAGATTGAAGACTGAAATTCATATATAATATTAAAATATATACGGCTCCTCTATATACCTATTTTTATTATATTACGTAGGTAATATAATTATTATTCATGTTATTATAACGTCCCAATTAGAGAATATTTGAAGAAATAAACTGAAATAACTTTTGAAAATCAGTTTATCCTTCATCCCCGCGTGCTCCTCCCAAAGCAAATTCGCATTTTTCGGTACACTTGAAAGAGCAAACTTTCCGAAACTCTGGTAATGTAGGAACTTCGGTGTAGTAAGTAGGTACACACAGACAACATCAAATACCAACTATATAATTATTATTATTTGTCGGTAGTTCTATTTTTTCGAAATGTCTACAAATAAAGTGCAGAACTATATGCGGTCGACTGAATCATATTTATAATGGAAAACACTTGCTCGGTATTTCGGTATAATTTTACGTTTCTATGAAAAATAAATATTTATACCTACACTGCACAGAACAAACCTTTAGATCATATTCTATTCATGGAATCATGCCCGGATATTTGAAGTACAAATTGGCGACGAGTTTTTTAAGTAGATTTACGTTTTACGCATGCGCGAGGCAATCTATCGCATATTTATCCAAATACTGATAATATATAATAATATCATGGATAATATAATACGATTAACGATGTGTTTAAATCCTAATTCGCCATTTAAACTTTAATTCTTTTGTTGTCTTTAATTCTTGGTTTTGTTTTATTTACAATACCCTTTTTTTCATTATTATTATACAATGAATTATAATTCTTGTATAAATTAACGGTTTTACATCCTCTTATTTCCCAAATTCTAACATGCTCAGGCTTGCATTGTCACATACTAGGGGAGTCAAAGATGGTTCTCGATAGATACGACCCGGGATTCATATAACCCCGAAATACGGGTTTGATAATTATAGCTAACTTGCACGAAAGACCAGACGCATTTCATTTGCAATCTGAGAGTCGAACTGCAAACCTTGAGCGCGAGTTTTGACCACTCGACCACAGTTAACCATTACAATTCTTGTATTTTGTCCTTAAATACTACCAAAAAAGTCTAAAAATGTTGATCTGTCACTTCTGCCATGTATCTCATAGCTACCTATATTTTATTCTTACTTATTATTCCTTGAATAAAGAATTGTTTAAAATAAAATTTTTTAAATCATTTATATATCTAATAAATAGAGTATTAATTAATTATTTTCGTATACTATAGATTCCCCAAAGATCCACCAATGTGGCTTAAATGGCTTAATGCTTGTGGCTTTACTAAAACAATTATTATTTGAACATTATCGCAAAATATCTGGTAAAAATGTGAAAAGAACTTTAACTAAAATATTATTATTTAAAAATTATTAGTTATATTACCGAATGTATAAAATAAATAAAATTACTTACCTACCTATTGTTTATTGTTTAATTAATATTAGTATCGTCATGTTGTTGATTCCAAATTAACTCTCGTTACCCCAATGAAAATAGTAGGTTATTAGCACGGTTTAAGGTATAATGGTTGTCCGACTAACTATGTTAAAAGTCTTATCACATAGCCATTGAAAGTGGTCATAAAAACAGCTGTTAAACTAACTATAAACGTTCTATATCTGTGAAAATAATGTAAAATAATATTGTTATAATGAAAAGCATAGTTCATAAATAGACCCCTACGGTTTATAAGGGCTAAAGAATTATCTTGAACTTTTATCACAGGACCAACTTTGAATACCACCTTTTTATACTCCGTCGGGCAACTATTATATCTTAAACCGTGGTTATTAGCACGAACTAAGATTACATGAACTGGCAACGGGACCAATATTTTCGGTCATCTTTTGATGGGGAGTTTTCGTAGGTGGGGGCTTTTACAAGCCGAAACGCCATCTACAATCTGCTTTAGTAGCTCGTGAACGATTCAAGTATTTAACCGAAAAATATTTGTCCGTGAAAGATTTGGTTAGTTTAGTTAGTACTGAAAAAATATATTAGGAACGCTCCAGCCCGCAAAATCCCCCCCACTCCGTTTCAAAACCTGACCGCACCACTACCACCCGCCTGACATGTCGTTGCCAGTCTATATAATCTTAGTTCGTGGTTATTAGTAATTCTATTGATAATAATTCTTATCTTATATAGATAATAAGTAATTTTTATTGATATTGAATATTCAGATATGTATAGTACGATTATAAAGAACTTCATTTAAGCACAGAATAAGTACGTAATTTAAAGAGACTAGAATCTTTACAATCGTGTTCGTAACTCGTTGTTTACTTATCAAAATATCTTATCATTTATTATATAATAATATATACATGGTTCAGATTTTCGGAGTTATCTCGATTAAATTCTACTCCATTCGTATCTACTTTACTCTACTCTAACTATGAATATTCGAACGCACCCCTTATGAACTATATGATATAGTTTATTATGAGTATAATATATTATTAATATGAATATAATATCTGATAATATTATACAGTGTTCGAATTGTGGAAGAGTGGTCGCAGGGTGGCGGAACTCCTCCGCTATTTTTTAATATTTTGAGAGCACCCTTACTAATTATTTTTTTACAGTAGCTATACGAGTTACATATAGTTTGAGGAAACGCTCGTCATTTATTGAAAGCCCGAGAGAGTACCTATCCCTTCTTCTATTTTTCCAACGATCTTTGATGTTATGTATATATTTTAATTTTTTGAATATAAAAAGTAAAAACTTCGTTCTTATTGATTAAATAAATATGGGACTAGTACACATGTGCATGCACATAATATGGCGAATCTCGTCACTAATACGTGCTTCAAGTTGTTTACAAGAGCGAGATGGGCTATGGCTCCATCCATATAGTGTACGATTTAAGGCTGCAGCTACCGCGCGATAACCATCATCCGGGGCCCACGAGGGGAGTGTTGCTGCAGCATATATTGCGGCTATACGCGGTGGCGTTCATCCGACCGGGTCCGAGTCAGCCTTGAAAATTATTATCTTGGAAAAAAAAAACCCGACCGAATAATAATATAAGACACTGCCTCTCCCCCTGGGTAAATAGTTACTGTGTATGGATAATATACCGCGGTATAAAATTATAATATTATCGACCGGAGGAGCTAGACGCGGTTATCTACATACAACACAATCAAATATAATAATAATAATAGTAAAACCTTATACGCCTTTGGCCGTTGCCTACCTGTGTGGAACGACGTTCGGAACAAATAACCCGCGGAGGTGTCCGACCTGCAGATTTTCTATTGTTGCCGTTCGCGCCGCCACCGCCGCCGTCGTTGCCACTGCTGTTGGGGGGCGACCATTAGACAACATTAAGATCGTAATCCGAATATACGTTAAATACGTCCGCGAGCCACACGTGATATCGGTTGACCGCATCGGCAACGCGTGGGCTTCTGTGGGACTATCGTCTTTGCTGCTGCTGTACGTATACCTGTTATAATAACGCACACGGTGTACTTTGGGAATTATCACATTCCACACTCTGATAAGTGATAACTGATAAGCGTAAATATAGTCGTAAATAATATAACGTTTTGTGCGCAGTGGTGTACTTTCACATGGAAAGGATATTATTACGAAAATACATGTGTGGCATAGCCAAAAGCACTTGTCAGCCACCTTATTTTGAACATGCTATAAAACGTTATTATAAATTGTAGATATTGTATATTTTTATCAATTTATAACGAAACATTCGCATTTCATACTACTATATTGAATTGTAGTCTGAAATATTATGTCCATAGCATTCAAAATTTAGTTCAGTGGATGATGGGTTCCTTAGCTTAGCTTAGATTTATAAACTCTGTCTCAAGTGCAGGCTTCTACCAGAGAGTAGAGTATAACAGGATTTTTGAGGTTACTTTGTTTGGGATCTTAGAAATGCATTGGTCGTTGGTTAAAACAATAACCATTGAGGACACTGTTGAAATACCTTTAATGTGGCTGAAGTTAAATGTGGAGATATTGTATTTGAGTTTGAGTGTTGTAGTGGCAATGTACTCGGTAATTAAATTGCTATTTGTTGAATTTCGATGGTTGCTAAAGTACCAAGGGAGGTTTGGGATTTGTCTGAGCGTGATGGATTGGAAAGCTTCGATGGATGATGTAAACGTTTTAGAGAAGTTGGAAGATCTTGCTGAACTGGCGTAGGTTACGATGGAACCAAGACAAGATTTGTATAAATAGAGTTTAGTTGATATAGAAAGAGGAATTTTTGGATTGAACATGGCGAGAGTAGAAATCGGACTACTTTGGCTTTATTTAAAGTGAATTTGATGTATTTTGCGAAGTTCAAATTTCATTCGATATGAACGCCGAAGCATTTAATTGAGTAGGCCCAGTTAATGAAGTTTTCTCTTATTTTGATCTTGAGTGAATTTAGATTGATTTTTTTTGTGAAGAATATTGAAGAAGTTTTAAATGGATTTATGGTGATCTTAAATTGGTTATACTAGGGTTTGATTATATTAATTTAGCTCTGGAGTTTATTTACTGCAGAATCATTTGTGTTGCTGATGGCATATAAAACAATATACGGCATATATTTTATGTAGGAACAGACAAGATGCCTGGGGGACCCTGTGTAGATGAGTGCAACAACTTTCAGATTTATATCATTATTCACATTATATAGTAAAAAATAGTGCAATTCCATTGGTTGTGAACAACTCGATTACACTATTTATATTGTATTTATCACGAACATTTTGACAGTTTTGTGCGTTCGAATATTCGTAGTTAGAGTTAAGTAGAGTAAAGTAAAGTAATCAAGATTAATCGAAACGATGGTTAATATATATAATAAATTATAAGATATTTTGATAAGTAACCCATTAGACATGAACATGATTGTCAAGATTTTAAAGTTTGTTTAAATCACGAACCTATTCTGTGCTCAAATAAAGTTCTTTATATGCATACTATACGTACTTAATATTTAATATAAATACAAATTACTTATTTACTTATTTATATATGAGAAGAATTATTATCAGTTACTAATATTTTACAACTTTTATTAGGGTAACAGAATTCACACGAAGTTAACAACATGACGTTTTTAAACGGGAGTCGTAGAGTTAACTCTGTTTTCTCAGAAGACTCGAAGTTGACTGTAGTAACTTTTTGTAGTTAACTTGAGTTGAGTTTTTAGACGCACCCCTGACTTAATCAACATTAGACTCAAAACCCCTTAGACAATATCTAATAAACAATAAAGTATTTATGGAAGAATAAATACATTTTTTACTCGTTTATTCCATGATATTTGTGATAATTACTCCAGAAGTATGATAATAGGACCAGTTATTACATTTTAATTAAAATATTTTAATAAAAATCAGAATATTCATGGTTTATGGTAATATGGTAATTTTTCTTTCACGAAACATTTTTTTGTTTATCACATTTTGACTATTTTAATAGGCAGGGGTTAAGGAAGACGCAATGTATTTAGTTAATTTAGGTATGTCTATATGGTCTATATGGTCTCACTCATATATACATAATATATACACATATACATCGAATTGGGGATTGAAAATCGTTTTTTGAAGATCTACTTTTTGGAGTGGCCATAATAATACGTAATTTAATAATATATATCGTATTTGACTAATCTAGAATCTAGATCGTAAGTGGAAATACAGCCTGGGCCACCTGAGTCATGACCCAGGCTAATGAACCCCGTATAAATATATAATATATAATTTATAGACATATCATGGATATTGAAAAAAAAAAATGAAAAATTATAAAAACAAAAATATAGTTTTATCATTATAGATTTCTAAACCATCCTTATTTTTTAAAAATATCAAGCCTGTTATCGCATTACATAAAGTACCGACAAACACGTCCGAGATATATAATAATAATAATATAATATTATCGTGATTTATTTCATTTATCGTCGTTTACTCTTGTTAACTGATCGTTTGGAAAAAGAAACAAAATTATTAAGTGGACCTTGCCCAATCCCCTTGTCTTTATAGTCAAAAGTAAAATTTGGAGATCGATTATGCGGTTTTCAGAAATCATGGTTTGAAAATTATAAATGGGTTAAATACAGTAAAAGTATGGATGCAACAATTTTTTATTGGCCCAGTCTAATACAAATATTTAGTTCCGCTTATGATCCTAGATGCTATTAAGTATTTACTGATCTTGTACGTCAAGTTTAACCAATTTAAATAAATAAATCGCAAAACAATCAAATGTATGTATAATATATTTATATTATAATATTATGATAGTTTTAACATTTAAAAGTACCTATATACATTTTTTTACAGTTATGGTATTTTTTTTTAGAAAAAAATAATTGGTGGGGTGAAAAATGCAATTGAAAAAAGTCAAGAGATAACGTCCCCTCCTTTGACTATATAATATTATCCTTCCTATTATCTTGATATATAAATTCATGATAATCTGTAGCCCATAACACTGCAAGTATTAATATTGATTAGTTTGCCCCCTCCCAAAAAAAAAGTTCCTTTAGTCGGCCAAATCGTATTGCCAATGGGCTATTATCGTGTGTGTGTGTGTGTGTGTGTGTGTGTGTGTAAGGTTTGTTTAAAAAAGAAAAAAAAGTAGAAGTATTGAGTTTTGCAGTCGACCAATATTGTTATGTGCAACCTTTTTTTTTCTGCTCATACAAAAAGTTCAATCAGTCGGGTCAAGTCAAGACACTGTCTCTCCCCCCCCCCAAAAAAAAATTGATTTCGCTACGCCCCTGCTCTAGTTACATAATATTATTGTTATTATTGTCGGTCTAATTATTACATTGACGTTTTTAACGACATTTATGCGCGAATCAGAATGCTTTTCTCACGATGAACATTATGGGTAGGTATATTATAATTTGTATTTCTTATTATTTTGTTTTTACCCCGTATACACATATTATTATAATAGGTAAATGATTGTTATTTATGTAAATAAATGTAAATCCCCGGCACGCCGAATTGTCGATCGACAATATTAATATAACGATATATATATAATTATAATACGTAGAGGTGATCTTGTCGAAATCAAAAAAAAAAAAAACTCGATATTTTGTATAATATTATAATATTGTGTAAACTTGCGTGTACGAGAAGAACGCGTTCCGTCGTCCTATACCGTACCTAAATTATTTACCATAATATTATATCGTATAGTGTTTACTGTGTCAAATTCTTAAAACGTGTTGCCTTGCCGGGCCGCCGCGTCCGCTGCTGTTGACCGGGACCGGTAATTTGGCGGCGGCGGCGGCGGCGCGCGGTAATTATTTTACCGAACCCGCGAGTTTTCGTTTAATACGTTATAATATGTTGGAATATCGCTGGGAACGTTCGTGATGTATATAGTAATATAAAACGACCGTTTGCCCGAGATAGATTGGTTTTAATTATGTAAATTTCTATTTATTTTTCGTTTTGAAAAAAAAAAAAAGTCATAATATACTTATTTGTGTATCAGATAATACATTATATGTGTATAATATGTATCTGTCACATATCGCTGGCTACGGTGAAACGAAAGAATTATTCTAAGATTTAATCTGCAATATATATATATATATATATATATAATATAATATATATATTATATATATATATTTTTTTTTTATTTGTATACTATATAATGGTACGTACCGGCCGTGTGATGGTAGTATTTTATTTTCTCTCTATATGCATAATGGATCTATAAGAATCCCGTTTTTAGCTTGAAATTTGCGTCTTGAAAATGTAGCTAACTAACGAGATGGTATTAAATATATCGATTTCGGAACGTTCTCGTTGGACGGTGACATTATAATGTTACGTATATCATCGTGTGTATAGTGTGAAACGTCGTGAAGAATATAACTAACGAGTATATACGGGCGTGTGGCTATCGTATGGGCCCAGCAGTGTCGGCAAATAGGAACGCCGCTGCAGATGAAAATATATAAAACACATATTTTTAGAACCTCTCGGTGAGATAATAAAATGGATGATAATTAACTGATTGATAACTGCAGTGTTTATGTAGGTACCTATAATGAATTTAAAAACGTGTTTTAGTTTACCTACGTTAGAATTTAAAAAACCGTCCAGGTCTTCGGGCAGGATTGTGCAATATTATTATTTTGAAAGTCAAAGATAATACGATTATTTATCAATTATTGATAAATCATTTTATTGGAAAAGGGATTCTGAGCGAAGTTCAATATAATAATATTTTCTCATTTTCACCAAATCTCTTTACACTTAAAGAGAGTACACGGAATGTCGATAAATATATCCTCGAGAGAGTACAAACTAAAACGCGTTTTTTATCTGAAAGATTTTTATCCGAAAACTCTTATTTGACCTCTTCTATTACCGAACAATAATATTATCACGTACATTAAAAAATAAAAATGATAATATCAATTGTTTTCAATCCATAGATTAATTTTCAGCATTTTTCCACCTTACCCTGCTGCAAATTTCCTTTCTTTTAATTTCTTCATATGAATTACATCCTTGATCTTCGGTCTTTAGTTTTCTGGTAAAGATAATATAATAGTTCATTCTAGTTTATACACTTTAGATAGTGGTGGATTTTTGAGATTTTCTTATGACATAAAGGAAATAATAAAAAATGTCCGTTAAAAAATGGAAAATATTTTATTTATATCGTGAATTTAGCTCAGAAACGGTTTCCGAATGCGCTGATTTATCTTTGCTTTTGAATCTAAAGTGATAATATTATAGATGCACCACTACTACTACTACTACTACTACTACTACTACTATTATACTGCACTACCTTTTTTGAGTATCACAAAGACGATAGTGGACGAACCAACTTCCACCACAGCTCTAACCTGGGTAGGCTCATTTTTAATTATAATTTAGATTTTTCGAGTTGGTGGATCGTACGTACAATATACAGAGAATACCACGTTTTCACGGTTGCCACCATCTGTTACTTACGGTCACGCGTGCGACACACATTTATCGATGCTGCCTATATGATATGATGACGATAATATGCGTGCCATACTGTTTAAAATAAAAAAAAAAACTAATAATAATAATAATAATAATAATGATAAATAAATAACTTTCGTACAATCTTTCTGGCGCGCGCGCGTTCCGTTGCCACTGCCGCGAAGACAATTGTCGCGTTTTTCTACGTGCCCGTAGCACGTGTTTTAACCCCGTTTTCCACGTCCCGCGAACCCATTGTCGGCGACCACTTTAAACGTTTAAACCGGTATGCGCGGTATCTCTCTATGACCACGAGTATAATATTATATTATATTCCTACAACAGTCTTACACGTATATACATATTAAACACACGGTGTTATGTGTGCTGCAGCACCAACAAGGTGAACGACCGATCCGGTGGTGTTGATGGTACCGATCATTCAAAAAAACGAAATAATAATAATAATAATAATAATAATAAATCGAATAAAAACAAATCAAAATTGTTTAGAAAACGAAATACTCGATGTTTTACGAACGAGCTCTGGTGCAGCAGCAGGATTCCTCGAGGGAAATCCGTAAAGTGGGCCCACAACGCGATCCTGATGCTGCAGGCTGTGCGCTAAAAAAATAAAAAAAAAACCACGGTTAAACCAACGGATTCTTATATGTGACACGTAAATTTCGATTATAACGATACGGTTTTCAAAAAAAAAATAAAAATACTTTTCAATATCCGTTATAGTTGATATGCGCGTAAATATTATTGTGATGCGTTTTTTTCCGCGAAGCATTAAATAAATCTGGACATATACCTTTTGGTTTATGAAGTCGATGAATTATAGAGAGAGTATATTATAGTTCCTCTACTCCCTGTGGCGATTGTTTTGACTTGCATTATCAGCTAAAATTGGCTATTAATCGGTATAGTTTAGCTGGCGTTCATTTCAACGAGAATAATTTAGAAAATAACGGGTTATGTTAAAGTAGAAAAATACATCTATATATAGTTAATATTTGTTAATAGTCTGTTATTCATATAATTTTTTATGTTTTATTATATAAGCATTAATTATATGTATTTGTATTGATTATTTTATATACTTACAGATTAATTATAATTAAATTGAATTTAATGGCGTTATAATTAATGTTTAAACTTCCAAAATTTCATTATAAGCAAACATATACTTTGTTATTTATATTGTTTCTATAATTATTATTTATAAGTAGGTATACATAATTATTTACTTTAGATGTAAAAAAAAAAACTGTAATATTTCAGTGATTAAACTCTTCCGACGATAAATTTATCATAAAAAGAAACTGTGAAAAATGATTGTAATATATTATTTTTTTTTTTATATAGGTATACCTATATGTGTTTATGTATGTATACGTATACGAACGCACTTATTTTGGTTCCATTGGTTTTTTAGCGTGTCCTCAAAGCTTAAAAAAAAACATTTGAAAAAATTAATAAATTTCTCTATGGATCATTAAAAATAAAAATATAATTGTTTCGAAAATTTGGATTAATTGTATATACGCCGCTTCGATGATAAATATTACAGTTATAAATTTGATACGGTATATTTTCGTTAGCCAACAACTATAATATAGAGAGAATAACACGTTACTGCTACAGACGAAGACGACTCGCGTATATATTTTAATACGCCATTTTTATTTTTATTTTTTTTTTATTAAAAAACTATTTTAAAACATAATGAATATTGCTCTACCCGAGACATTTGAATACATGACACGATAATTAATTTCAATATATTGCAGTTTTTCCGTTGTGTGCGTTCTCGTTTGTTATATTTATTCCGTTCGGTAGTTGGATATAATATACATAATATTATATTTAAAATACCAAAATGTCAAAATTCGTCTGGATTACCCGTCATAGATATTGTATATATATTTCAAGTTTGATTGTTTATATTTTTCATTTACAACAATTAATAAGTGTGCAGTCAAATCAGGGTTTACATATTTCGAAAATCGTCATTTTATTTAAAACATTTTTCTTGACGTCAACGTCTCGATGATTGAAAATTATGTGCCCGTCACAAGAAAGAAAATTGAATATCGCATATTTTATATCATTCAAATCAGTTAATTTTCTACGAAGATATATATAGATGGAAAGAAAGAGAAAAAATTGCCGTTATATGATATAGAAGCAGAGGGGGAAAAAGTCTTAATTGCGTCATAAAGAGCAAAAACAATTCGCGACCATTTGCAAAATCAATGCCTTATATATATTTGTACGTATAAAATATAAATACTCCTGATATTAATAATGTTTACTTTCGTCTTTGACTTTAAAAAGTCTGAACGTGACATGTAAATAAATAAGATTTCCAGTCGCCGGCAGTGCAGCGGGTGGCGAGAGGAGACGCGTAATTTCACATCATATTTTTGCATCCAATAATAATAATAATAATAATAAAAAAAAAATCTGGCAATAATAACACAAAGGCGGAAATGTTTAAAGCAGGCAACAACTATTATTTTGTATGTAGTTGTAGCCGTGCGTCAAATGTCAAGGGACAATCAACAATCAGGCCTCGCGTGCGCTCCATATATAATATAATATATACATATAATAATTTAGGGGTACGTCGTCGTCATCGTCGGCCCTCTACACTCTTCGGCAAGTTTACAACGTATTATTACATTGACTTTTTAGGTTTTTTTTTTTTATCAAAGTAAAAAAGAACAAAATAATAACACCGACACGCCCACGTTTCAAAATGTGTCTAAACCAAACTAGTTTTCGGCGGACGCACCGCATATAATTTCAGACCATCACGTGTACACTATATTACACGATATTTTATTCTTTGAGTGGGCAACCTTTTTATGTTTTATTTGTTATCGATTATCCCCCGAACTTCTCTATTATCCATCCTCCCCATTGCTCTCGGTTCTATTTTATTTCCTCGCATTATTATTATCGTTAAACTTACATACTATCCGTACTCGTATATACAAGTGCGACCGAGAAAAAGCTCTGCTATATATTCACAGTGTTATGCACACAAGTGTATACAATCGCCGACATGTGTAATTTCACATCTAGGTTAGTGTATTCGATCGATAGTAAATACATTGTTTATGTCAACACTGGATATGTGCTAATCCTGTGATCGTTAATGTGTGGACGAAACGCAATATTGGTGGGCACGCATTACATACCGCCAACGTATTAATAAATTAAAATCTTAGTTAAAAGTTAAGTTAATTTTAACTTTTAATTAATTTCTTTATATTTGATTTTTGTTAACTTGGCTTGTTTTTAGTCATATTTACTTTTAAACAACCAGTTACTTTTAATTAAAACTCAGTTAAGTTAATTTTGAAATAATTGATACATTTCGATTTCATATTGTGTCTATCGTTTAAATGGTTAAATAAAAATACAGTTGTTTTTGTCGTTTTTAATAGTTATTATATATTATAAGAATTGTTTATTTCGCGAAGATATAAATAAAACAAGAATACCTAGATGGCTAGATGTTATATAATAATCTCCCCGTAATATAAATTGAGGAATATATTAAATTTCCCATCAATAAACTTTATTTAGGTATCTACTAATTGGTAATGAGCAATTTCCATTTGTTCGAATTTTAAAGAAAATAGTTGGTACCTAGCCACATAGGTACTATCTACTAATCAAACATATTTATGAACCTAATTGTTGTTAATTTTAATCGTCAAGAAAAAAAAAATAACTATTAACTTTAAACTTTTACCATTTTTTTCTATTAACTTAACTTAACTTGAGTTTAAAAAAATCATTACCTAACTTGCCCAACATTGCATATCGCATCGGTTCAAATATAGGAACCGGTCGACCGGATCGGTTAACTCGGAAACGCTATTTAAAGCATTATTACATCGCCAATAGTTTAAGAATTTTCAAATTACAGTATACCTATACTTATTCTAAACCATTTTAAAATATCGAAAATGTCATTTTAATTATTTATCTGATAGTAGTAATGAATATTTAAACCCACATTGTTATTTAAGAACAAATATAGTAAAACCGCTAACTTAAAATAAATATCTTGGTAATTTTAAATTGTTCAGAAAAGCGTTTAAAAGATACAATATATAGCTGATATATAGAATCTGTTAATTTGCTGTATATTAACGTTATCAAGAAGATATATAAGCTACAACTTTTCAAAGAAAAATTCACATTTGCAATTAAAATTTTTTTTAACATGATAATATACGAACATGTTAGAAATCTAAATTTAAAAAGAATCATAATAGATATAACAATATTATACATTTCTGTTTTTCAATCTACAATTATTTTTAAAGAATTTTCGTGTTTTAAAACAATATAAAAATTAATTTTTTAATAACTCATTATTAAATATGTAAAAAGGCACATCAAAAATGAGTTACGTAATGCTGTTCTTTATAATTTAGTTTTCTATTTATCTTTCTACTGCGATATTCCTAATTGTTAATAAAAATGAAAAATACGAAAGTAGTATTTTCAATATAATTTTTAAAATACATAAAAATACAATAACAATAAAAATGATAATGACATATGGGTCCACATATTATAATTTACTTTGAAATATCTTTGAAATTGCCTACATAGAACCCATTACAATCCTTAACAACGCTCCTAAAATTTGGGAATTTTGTTTTTGAATTTGGCATTTTAAAAATGATGGCAAGATACATAAATAGATCTATACGGATTACACTATTCCGTCGACGGTGGAGGGTCATTCAGTGGTGTAAATAATTGAAAAAATATCAAATAAAAGCGCGGGAGAGAAAGTGTTTTTAGCGTGAGTGTGCATTTTTTCCCTGTATTCCGAGACCTGCACAGCAGTGAATATCGTGTCGGGGCTATATGGTGTGCACTGTGCGTATATAACGAGACCTAGGAGATATGCGATGGATTCCTATTTGTTTTTTTCTTTTTATAAACCTTCATTGTATTCTCTACTATTTTTTACGCGCAATATCGGATTTTATCATTATTATTATTATTACACGACGATGATTATTATAAATATGCATGATGGTTATATATATTTATATAAAGGGCGAGAGGAGATAGTGTTCCGGGTATATCACGTGTAAACACATGTGCGACGGGTGGGAAAAAAAAAAAAAAAGGGTTTCTTCGTTATTCATTATTGTGGTAATATATACTACGACTATACGCGCGCGCAGACACATGTTACACCATAAATATGGGATTTGCGAACAATGCGGAATGGATAAAAAATGCACGGCGAAAACCATTGACGGAGAAAAGTATATATTATATATAGCCGAGGAAGAAAAAAAAAAAATGCGTATATAATAATGATAAAAAAAAAAAAAAAAAAACCATACCGCCTTTCCGAGCCGGTTGATGGGAAAGTTGTTCCTCTTCGCCGCCGCGTCTGCACCGGACAAAAGCCACTCGAGTCTTGTTTTGTTAAAGCTCGGTTTATTTTTCGAGTTTGCGCCCCACAGAAAATAATAATAATAATAAATAATAAAAAAAAAAAAAATCGTCGCCACTTAAGAACGCGCGCGTATACTACTATACGTATACATATTATATATAGTCACTGCTGTTTTCCGTCGGTTGCGTTGTCGAGAGCGAAATGAAAAACAAAAAAAGTCGTTTAAAACAAGCATTATATAATAACATATTGTTCTTGTTTTTTTTTTTTTTTTTTTTTTTAATTGTGACCGCCGTGATGACGTTGGAAGTCATTATATTTTATAATATACTATATACTCGTATATACAACAACTTATATATCATATAAATATATATATATATAGTAAACATACTATATAAATGCTGCAGAAAAACTGTTTTAAACTTTTATAAAAGTTTTCAGTTTTCCGTCGTATTGTTTATGGCTTGTAGAATATAGGTATATATATATTATATAATGTTATAATATCTCCGACTAACGACAACGTCTGGTTTTAACCAATAGTACTTAAATAACCGTATTAGTAGAAAAAAAAGGGGTACATTTTTTAACAAATAATACTCGCGTGGAAAATATTTCATGAGCATTTTACTGCAATAAGAGAAAGAAAAATAGAGGAGACCAGAGGAAAATAAGAAGCTTGGTTTGGATTAATTTGAAGTGTTATCATGCGTTAATTGACAATTAATAAGTTTAATTATAAACAGATAAACATGATTGAGCGTAAAACAAAATTTTTATAACACGAGTCAAAATTTTGAAGTCTGGATGCTGATGTGATGGATCTCACAATTGAGCATAATATCCGGCGTGACAATATAACCTACGGCCCGCGGGTAGGCTCGCTCGCACCCGTCAAGTTTTTTGAACGGGCCCACTAAGCTGACTGAAGTTGGGTAAAATAATAAAATGATGTTATGAAATAATTTTATTTTAATTATTATTAATAAACTAAACGATATTTATTTTTATACACAACACGGAATAAGAACTTGAAATTACATATATTTTTATTATATTATACTCGGTGTATAGAGTTAAATTTTTATTTATAGGCTAAATAACTCGTAGACATAAATTTGGTTCATTATCCTACTTCTAACAAATTTTAACTGAAAAATAATTAACAATTCTCTAACGATGTTGATGATGGCGTGATTTCATGTGTTAAAAATATCAAAAAGTAAAATATACTTACCTAAATATTATAATATACGTATATACATGATAACATGATACAACTATGGGGACGGGAAGTTTCAAGTTTCCAGTTTCAAGTAGCCCTCCAGTTCTTTTTTCTGTGTCTATTTTCTTGTTTTAAGTATGAAAAACAAAATATTGAAAAATTATAGCATAAAGATGTGTATTAAATTTCAAAAACAAATAATCAAATCCGATATCATTGAAGACCTAATATTAGTGTATTAGTTGGTTAAAGTAAAGAAATGGATAGGACAATTATAGGACGCGCATGCTTAAATATGCTATTTTCTAGTGAAGCTTTGTGATTGAAAGTGAACTATTGCCGCGTATTATTATTATTGTATTATTAAATATTGAATATTTCCGGAAAAAAGTATTTGGAATATTTAAAAAGTATTCTGAATACAGTAATCCGAGTACTGCATCGAAATACTAAATACCCATAATCACAGAACTCGATATATCGCGTTGGTATTTTTTTCACATTCAATCGCAAACATTTTTTGTTGATGTTCTACCATTATCATTTATTATATATGTGGACTCTAATGTGTGCGTCGTTCGTTGAGCATTGTCTGTTATTAATGTTTATGATGCATTTTTAATAACACGATACGTTGGTGACGGATATATATAGTTATCTCAAATAACGTTTTTTTTTTTTATCATTTTATTATTCCGTTCATCTACCTCTCACGTTTATATATTGGTATACCGGTATATGGTAGTAATATATATATATATATATATATATATATATATATATAAATAGACGGATATAAGCCGTTGTTAGTTGTTATTATTGTTTCCCAGTGATATATACCTACACTATACGTATCATATTATATTATAACAAATTAACTTGCAGAATGGGCGGCACGTATGGAATTCTCGAACCGAAGAATATAGTACGTAATATAATATAATAATCGCCGAGAAATAATAATTATTATATTATGTATATATAGGAAAAAAAAAACTCTCGTATAAGATATGCATGGAAAAAAAAAATCGTCGAACGAGAGTTAATTGATTTACAATGCACGTGGATTAAGCCATTATAGCCTCCGCGGTCGCCGTCGTATATCGTCTTTCATGAGCTCCATGCAGCATCGTCGGCAGTGTAATATTGGTCGTCTTCGCCGCAGACGGGTACGAACGCGTGTGGGCATCGTACCTGTACATTTATTCGCATTCGTATTTTATTGCTATAATATTGTTATTATACGTATCTCTCTTCACACACACGCTTTTTATTCGATGTTATATACGAGTAGGTATATAATATAATATTATACCTATTCTAATATTAAAATACGAGAAAATGTCGATAATTTATCGGCGCGCATAAACGTCCACAATTTTTAAAACTTTTTTTTTTCTTATTGAAAACAAAGTGCATCATATACCTACACGTTGTGGACCGTTCTCCGATTATTATAATATTGTTATTCTAATGTTCTGTTTTTATGACTAACGGGCTCCTTTTTTCCGACTGACACGATAATAATAATAATAATAATCTTTCGCGTATTACCTATATTATATACACACATTCTTCGTCATAATAATATACACACGCGCCATAATGGTTCCATTACACGTGTGAAACGCAATAAATAACAAGTCGTTATATATATATATATATATATTATATTCATTCGGAGCGACTTTATACGACACGCATTTATTAAGGTTATTATTAATTGATCAAACGTTATAGTGATTGTGCTGGAATTTTCATTTTGTGTTTTGTTTTTTTTTCGTATAAAATATACGAATTTCCGAAATAATATAATGACTTAGGTATCGTGAAATCATTATATAATCATGGATTTTTGTGTTATAAAGGGTTTTCAAAAGTAATACGATGTATCCGAGAGATAGAATGATTCTTATATATATGTATATATATATGTATAGTATATTTACTCATCAAACTTTTCGGGAGAGGAGCCAAAAAACTAAAATCCTTAACATTAATATTCGTTCTAAAGTTTTGGGATATCATCTTTGATTAATTTGAAATTGGTGTTCAATGAAACTGCCGCAGAAGACGGAATTTTATAAATTGTCGTTATACTAATAAAATAAAAACTCGAGACTTAGATCTAAATGACGTGCAGCCTATGTATACGCTACTATACTTACAGGAATAAACCCTTTTGAATATTACACCTAAAATTTCAAAACACACGACGCTTTTTTAAAATCTTTTCATTATAACATGTATTTTTATTTGATGGCATTTCAATACAATCAAACGCGTAGTATACCCGAATTCTTGCAGTATATCTCGGACATAAAAACAATACCAGTGCACGTATTATCTATAGTCAATTCCATAGCCGCACAGTATTACTGTTATTAAATATACTTATACGAATAATCGAGAGGAGGATCTATCACACTGTTGTGATTATTGAATTTTAATTTTTCATTTTCGGAAGTCATTTTAGATGGAGGAAATCGATTATTAATCTCCCAACGATTTTTATCGACAAATCGTGATTTACACCTCCTTGATCCTTCTAAAGCAATAAGTATATAATATATTGTAAGTTTATTATAATAATAATATGTATATTGTATATATTATATATAAACTCGTCTGTGGACACTTTCATATAATCGGCGTTTGCATCATCTCTCTAATAATAATAATAAAACGTAGGATCCGCGATAATGTATGCCATTGTTTTTTAACAGTTTTTTTTTCTTTTCGTTGTATATTCGCTTTAATCAAACATCGTTGAAATCATTGGGGTTTTTTTTTTTTTTTATAAATAGAATCATACCTGAATGTTATAATGTATTCAAAATATTATCTTCACCTACACGTCGCGGTCGTGTCGTACATACTTCTGACCCGCGTGTGAAATGAAATTATGTTTATTTTGAGCTGAGATTATTATATTTAGGTATAAAGGATTAACGAGATCGGGAATTTATAATGTACAATCAAATTCGGTTAAAATATTTTAAAGAGCTATTGCGAGCGTTTTGAGTTTTGATGTCAAGTTTATACATTTTTTTGTGAGAAATTCGTTAAAATAATTATAAAAAAATATTTACCGAACTACCGAATGTACCCCAATAGTTCGTACCTATATATTTAATATTATTATACGGTTTTTTAATTTAAATTTAAATTACATTATATTGAGGAATTTTTTTATCGTCACGTCCACGTCGCAGTTATATTACACAAACTTAATTCCAATAATTGTGAAATATAAATATATAGGTAATAACCTAAAAAAATTATATAATATATTATATGTAGACGAATATTATTAGTATAATAAATTGGTTTTTAATAATAATCAATGAAGAAATTATAGAAAAATAGTTACCTATATTGAATATTTGCCATAATATTAGGTATATTATGCGTAGGTACGTGAAGATGCGCATCTTCACTCCTTCCCACGTTTACCTATATGATTTCACTTCAGAAGTTAGTTCGGGTCTTTTTTTATTATTTTATTTTTTAATTACAAGACGTCTATAAAAAAATATGATATAATTATTAGTTGTTCGGTGTTTAACCACCCACGTCACCCCATTTCTACTCCATCGCATTCGCGTGTGTAGGCAATTGCTGTGTTTCGACTTCAATGTCCAGTAAATACAGTAGTTTAATTGACTTGTGATTTTTTTTCTCATATACTACCGTTATTATAATGTTTATTCCAGGATACTTGCTTATGACTAATAAATATTCAATTTAAAATTCAATATATTATTTTTTAATTACACAAATAAATTATACTCATATATAGGTATAAGAATATAAATTAAATTTTATCGAATTATTGGAAAGTCGATTTTACTGTATAATATAGTTTTTGTCCTATGTAAATAAGGTATTATAATGTATATAGAAGAAAAAAATTTTTAATTTTTTTTAGAGGCACATATATAACGGCTTTTAATGATTTTCAATTATATAGGTATATAATGTCTCGTTTTAATTTGTATTTATTGACTTTTTATTATACGTTCTCGTATTAATATATTGTTGAATTAATCATTTATATATTATTTGTAATGGTATTTATAAATATACAAGTATACAGTATTATAGTGTAAAATATTTTGTAAAATAAGAACGTTTACAACTTTTTAATCGTACATAATATTTTCAAACTATAATTATATAAAAACAAAAGCAATTTTTTTTCTAAAATTTAATATGAATTTTGCGGTAAGTTGTACATTTAGTACACGTTATATTATACGTACACAATTCTTTCGAAAAGTGCTTCAACATTATACCACTCGCTTAATTTTAAGAATTCGAATGTCAATTAATAAAAAATCTATTAAGGGATTTATTATTATTTACTTTGCGTTATGAAAATGTAATATTCCGATGAAATAAAAATTATATAATAATGTGTTGCTCTTAAATGATATTAATTACTAATATCTATAATCTATATATAATTATATAATAATATAAATAACATTAACTGTATATAGTTAATAGGTATCGGTGTGTAATCACAATTTTTCTATTAACCGTTTAATGCATATTATTTTGGGCAAACGACTAAAATGATACAATTACAAAATGATACATTTTTGTTAGATATTTTAGTCATTTTTTCAAAATAATATTATGCGGACGGTTAATAGAAAAATCGCGGTTACACATCATACCTATATACTAACTATCAATGTTACCTATATATTTATTATATAGATTTTAGTAATTAATACCATACGAATATATACGAGCATAACATTTCTATAAAATTAATATTATATAATTTTTCTTTTTTCGGAATATTACATTTTCATAACGAAAAGTAAATATAGTAATACATTACTGAGTCGTTTTTTTTTTATTATTATTAATTGGCATTTGAATTCTTAAATTCGAGTATTATATTATAGTATATAATATGTTGAAGCAATTTTCGAGATACACGAGAAATGTTTCTACATCATATATACACTGATTGATATATTACATTATAATATAGTGGCGAATTATGATTTTTAATGAATATATTTTAAGAACGTTCAAATTTTGTTTTTTTTTTTTTAGATATTAACATCTCGTTACCCGTGGAAAATGACTTTGGCCGCAGTCTGCGTAGTCGTTCATATATCGTCCGACACAACATGAACGATCAGGTAAGAAGTTTATTTCTGTTCGACGTATGTTTTTATGATATAAAAGTGAAGATATTCGTCTCCCTCTGTATATATATATACTTCTCCCCGGGGAACTCGTATTAATCTTACCGGAGGACATCTATTAATTCCGTCGGGTTTTTTTTTTTCCTTATTTTCACGTATACGTCCTTCTTAACCCTTCTCCGCGCCCGTCACCTGTAAATAGACGACACCGCACACACATCACCAATCCTTTCACCACGTGTCCTATGCGTTATGTCCCATGCGCGCGGCCGTATAAACACTCGCACGTTAATATTTTCACCACTATATAAAAACCAGTTAAGGAATTCGACCCCGAACGACGCACAACAGTTGGCATGGATTTCGGATTTAAACGGCGGAAGTAGTGTTTTATTTTTGTATATATAATACGTCGTACGCGATAGTTATGGTCGGGGAAAAAACCGTTTGTTTTTTTATCCCGAAACAACGCCCTTTTTTTTCCTCCCGTGTATTCTCCGCCATCGAATCGCTTCGTTTCCCGACCAAAGTTGTAAAGGAAAAAAAAAATAGTTAATAAAACCCGTTTTATATATATATATATATATTTATATATTTATATATACAATGATAGTATCATCCATACTATATACGCCCGCCGTTCATTCATAATCCCGTGTTGACAGACTCCACGTTATCCATAGAGTAATTATACGATGTGACTTAACACACGCGTCTGCAATCGTTACAGGACGATTATTTTTATTTATTTTAATTTTCCCCTGGAATAATGTATTTTTACAAGCTCCTCTTCGCACCTAATGCCTGATTAAATATAACAGCTGTTTATGGAACATAAATTACAATTTCAAACGTTATTATTGTTGGCAAACAGTATAGTAATAGGTATAGATAGGTATTGTTAAAAAAAAAATGGTACTTATATCAATCTTGAAAAATCGATTTAATCGCCAAAATATGTATTATGAATGTAAATTAAAATATAATCCCAAAATATTAGTGGCCAATTGAGATACACCCGCGATAGAACTCTATGAGTACCTACCTAACTCGTGAATTTTTTTTTATAAGTGGCCCGGCAATAAACTAGAGTGCAAAAACAACTGTTATACAAATACGAAAATATCAATGAGAGTACATTATGAAATGTATTCTTTTTGTCCATGCCAAATATTCCCTAGTCGTCTTTATAGCTTACAGTTATTTCTGTCACGGAGGTCAATCTACATCACTACATTTACTGCCAAGACAAAAATCTACAATACTATATACGTAGGGCCTTAACAGTATTATAATTTTTAATTATTTTGTAGTAGGTAACTGTATTAGTAAGTAAGTTTCTGGTTATAGGATGTAATACAGAAGTTCACATATTTTTTTAAAAACCAAAAATATATAACTAAATGTTACAAAAATTAATTTCATATTCTGGAGATTATAAAAATAATATCTACCCAATACAATTTTCATTTCGCAGTTTTTAGAACATATTTTTGCGACTTTAAAGTCATATTTCGTTTATTTAAAGTACATATATATTTTGGTGTTTTGTGATATGTATTTTAGATTTTAGTAAATATTTTTGATAAACTCCGAACAAATGAATTACTTAATTTATAAAAAAGATAAAATCATATTAGTTGATTTTGAACATTACTAATTATTGTTATATTGTTATCAGATCTAATAGTTTGTTTCTAGTTTGTTTAACTCAAAATTCTATATGGAATATATTTACAATGTACATTTTTTTTTTATCTAAAGGCTGTTACCATTCTTGTACAATGTACATATATATAGACAATTTTTTTTTAAATATTTTAAATAACTAGGTAAAGATAATTTTAAAGATATACATATTTTGGAGGCATACCTATTAGAAAATTTTTGAAGCACAAACATATAATTTTTAGGGCATATTTCTTGATTTTTAGTGTACCCTAGTATACAACCCTTGTATAATAAACATACGTTTTAAAGTCAAAAATTCTGTTTAAACTTATTGGACTATTTAACTGCTACTTTTGTTCTTTATAATCAATTCTTTATAATAGGTAGGTGCTATTTAAATTCGTCTGTTATATCGTCGAAATAAAAAAAATATAGGTAATATTTTATAAACATGTAATATGTATTATCGTTCAAACATACTATATTGCATAGTTCTGGTGGAAAACACCAGTATGCCAGATCCAATCGAGTTTTAAACTTTGGTACGTGTAGTTGGACTATTTGAGCTCTTTCAGTGTAAAATTTAATTTATTTTATACACATTTTCCGACTTGTAGAATTGTACGAGTCTTTGGCGCGACGATGACTCGGTTTTTCCATTAAGTACAAGACGTGTTGTTAATTTTTGGCTGTACGCGAATTGCCCGTCGAGTTTTAAACGTCTGCCCTGCATCTACCACGGGAAAAATGCGTATATATAGACTATTCGGCGACGATGACGACGAAATGATTAATGATTACCCATTCACTTTTCCCGTTGAACCCTTTTCTTTGCCGGTTCATTTGTTATACATATTCCACGTTCGAGTTGTTAACTGATAGTAATTGACAAGCGGATGTTCATTAAAGGTCGGTATATATATATATATATATATATATATACGTACAATATATATTATATATACATATACGTATTATACAAAAACGAGATATGGTTTTTTCCATCCTCTCACCGCTGCCTTTCCGCCGAGTGAGCCTACGTTGCATAAATAAAATAGGTTTTTTTTTTTTTTTTTTTTGAAAATATTTATATTTTTTGTTAGGAGTATAATAATAATGCACGTATATAGTAAATCGTGTAATAATTGTAGCGACGTCGGTGGTGTAGAATAAAAGTTCGAGAAAGTGAGCGGACGTGCGTTGAATCCGACCCTTTTTACCCTCTGATATATACATACATACGTATATATACATGTATATGTACCCTTCGACCGACGACAAAACTTTTGCCCTTCGGGTGACAATTATGTTTGAATTATCATTCCCCCGGCGCGGCACGGACCAGCAGCAGTGCATCTTATGTTACAATACGGTCGCGTTTCCCCCGGAATTCAGTTACCAATTATATCTATTACGATTGTCGTTTCTCCCCGGTGGCCGCGCAAAAATACGAGTTCAATAGCTTGTTAAACAAGTTCACAATGAGGGGAACAAAAAATAAAAATCGAATCTATATTTCTCACCCATGTATGTTATACATATATATATATATATATATATACTATATTATTATATATACTACTCGTCAAATTTTCCTATAAAGTTCTTCAGTAGTTCTTGGGTTGTTCTCAAAATTCGTGACTTCACGTATCTGATCCACAAGAAGAAGTCACATGGAGTAAGATCACATGATCTTGGAGGCCGCCCCTAGCCCTTTGATCGGAGAATTTCTCATGCAACAAGGTGATTGTTTAAGGTAATTGAAACTACATTTGCTCGAAATCAATTCCTTCAAACATTAGTTCTTTCAAAGCAGACCATAAAAAGTTAATGATCATATCCTGATAACCATTTCACCTTGTTGCGTGAGAAATTCCCCCGATCAACTGATTTGGTTGACCAAGGGGGTCGCCTCCAATATCATCTTACCCCATGTAATTTCTTCTTATGGGGATACGTGAAGTCAAAAGTTTACGATAGCCACCCACGAACCATTTAAGAACTTCAGAAGGAAATTCGGCGAACTGGACGGAGAGGTTAGCAAAAATGGCATCGATTGTGAATTTAGATGATAGCATTATTGCTTGCAGGTAAAGTGAGGGTGAATATTTAATGGGTATTCTTTTTTATTATTAAATCGGAATAGCATACGATTATAAAAAAAATAAAAATTTCAATTTCAATAGTTTTTAACTGAGTTATTGTATTTTTTAAAAATTGCGCAATGACTGAAACACCCTGTATATATATTATCTGTAATGATGTATTTGAACTCAGAATTATTATTTCTTTTTGTGCCGTTTTAACCAGTTTTCGTTGAACCAATCATCCATATATGTATCTTGTAATATAATAATAATAGCAATAATCGTATTACGAAATCGCATTGGCAGAATATAATACAGTATATAGAGGTACATTAACACAATATGTTAGGTTAGGGTTTTCTCGTAACACACACATATATGGCGGGTATATACAAAACATATAATATTAATTTAGAGAGTAAACCACTTTGGCAAAATAAAAATGCCTTGGGTGTTGGAATCGTATTATTGTAATTCTCTCACTGTATATTATATCCATTGAAACTGGTCGCGGAAATTTCATTGGTACGCCTATATATATTATAATATATTATTTAATATTTTCATACAAACGAACAATTATTCCTATATCGTATTTTATATCGAACTCGATAAATAATTTCACTTATCGTATAATCCTAATAAGTACCTATATCTAGCCCGGAACATACAGAATAACATATTTCAAACAGTGGTTAATTTTATATTATATACAGCCAACATAACAATAATAGTTATAAATTTTTCGAGATTATAATACATGTCTGTATATATTGTAATACGTCGTCCATCGTTTGTCCGTTTTGATCGTTATTAATAAAATGGCTTTCTCTTCTGCATGCGTATATAATATGCAGCAGCGCACAATGCATAATGAATATTTTTCGCGTCGCTTCGAGATGGGTCCCGATCGACCGACCATTTATCTTGATCAACTCGTTATGTTCCCCGGATTTCCCGCAGGCATATGTCGAATTCCACACGTTTAGTGTGCTACCAAAGTATCTACCATCATATATATATATAATATATAAGTCGAAACTTTCCTCTTCTCCACTTATTATTATTATTAGTAGTAGTATTATTATTTTATTGTACGCACAAACAAACACACGTAAAAAGTCGTAAAAAACGATGACACGTCGCCGCCCCGTTCCGTAGTCGTCTTGTTTTCGTTGCTGAATTATATCTCCAAAACAGCTTTCTCGTGCAATTAAAAGGGTGTGAATACCGACGGGCAATTCTTCCACGTGGATTTAAATTTTTCGCGTGCTATTTGTTTTATTCCCAACACGTATACGCGTGTACCTGGTATATGCACGCACAAAATCAACCATGGTATAATAATATATAATATCGGTGTGGTGGTATATACGTACATATTATATTGCACGTGTATATACCTACACCGTTACACAGCGAAAATAGATTTGTTCGGCACCCGCGAAAATCGATACAGGAAACAAGCGGCCGACAATAATGATTGGATGGAAACGGTCCGGAATTGCGGTCATGAAATTTGTATTAGGTTTATAACACACGCGCGCGCACGTGGGCTTCGGGTGAGCGTAAAAAAAAAAAAAAAAAAAATAGAGGAGAAAAATAGAAAAAGCAACTACCGCCGATATACGTAGTTCATGGTGGCAATGATCATATTTATATGGTTATTTAAAGGTTTTCTTCTTTTCAAGGGCCGAATCCCTGTGGGACGATAAATTCGAGCCGGTCGAGCAAACGGGCTCCTGTCGTATTTCTGTTATTTTTCAATTTTTTTTCCACTCGCCGTTTTTTATTTTTTTTTATTTTACGTGCGTCTGTTTCTTTTTCGCCCTTTACATTTTAAGGATAGCTCCGGTAGTGATGTGTTCGGCTTTCGCTGTTGTTTATGGTCTATACAATCCACGGGATCTAAATCGTGGTTATTCCCGGGTTCGGGGTTTCTATATTTATTATTTTTTCTTTCTTTCTCTCTTTTATATATAAGTGTCCATAAAATTTTATGCCGACCAATATAGTTTTACGATGATTTTACATTATCAAAGTTACAAGCCAAGTTTATGTAAAGAACGAGACTTGTACGTAAATTGCTTTACAACCGAACCAATGAATCATGACGTAAAACCGGCAGTGCGGTTATACTACCACATGTAGGTATATTGTATACGTGCAAGTTTCTATATATCGTATATGTTTTCTATTCAGTGCCCATATAATAAATAAACGGCTGCATTAAAATATAGCGAATAAAGTTCAATTATATGAACCGTGTATACAAACCCTTTGGATGAATAAAATAAAAATACGTAGGTAGATACTCGAGAATATTATATAAAAAATAGAGAGTTTGTTATTATCTAAGATATCTAATAAAATAAGCAATATGGGTATTGCGATATGTTATCTTCTAAACATTTAAAATCGTACAGACATTTTCAAAAGAAATGTTTTCAAGTAGACAATATTCGAGTTTATAATAGGTAATAATAATAAATATTAAATACAATATAAATTATATTGTACGGTGAAACATATATATTGAGAAGATGAAAGAAATAATTGATGTCGGCGTGCTGCAGTACGAATACACATATACCTCGTTTGGAATGACATAATTCGTTTAAGCTGCTTAAGTATACAACAACTGCAGCGAAGTGATATTTAGACGGTTTCTGATGTGCGCCGGAGTCACATTTTTCAACGGTAATAAAGTCTCACGAGTGTTGCATAATTTATATCAAACATATACCGGTGTAGATAGAGTCACTATAATATTTTTTGTTACACGAGAATATTACAAACTGGAAACAAACAGATTATCTGAGTTTTGACGACGTTAAATCAATAAATATTACAATAAATTCGTCGCGGTAGCCGTTATCGAGTATGGACGTATGGTTTCTATTTTAATTGAATATGACGTGTTGCATAGGACATACTCGTATAATATACAGGCATGTTTCTTTGACAATGTAACTAAATATTGTAAGACAGCCGTTTCGACGGAAAAAGCCCTGTACCGAAGAAGGTAAATTAAATCAAAAACTCTCGAATTGAACGTTGTTCATCAAAGTTTATAACAAATCGCATCTGTGGCAGTTGTCGGTATAATATAAGGATATTATATTTTTCGCGCGTACCAGATAAACTAATTTTTATTTAAATGTCGACGTCAACGTGGCCGGTTAAAATCAAACCAAATTCATTTACAAATATTTGTACAGAGATAAATGATTAAATAATTTATTTTTATAAAAAAAAAAAATAACAAATGTCTATAGATTTTTTCGTCTCTAGCGTTTTCTAGTTCCTTATGTATAGTCGACGTATACATATACCCACTCAAAAGACTCTCTCGTAGGTCATTTTATCGATATAATAATATAATATTTTATAATATCGGAGCGTATAGGGGGTGGGGTGGGGGGAATGCGCTGTTTGTGTGAAATCAATACGTGATGAGGTATATTTTTGAAATAATAATAATAATAATAATAATAATTATAATGAACGCAATTGCTTTTATTTAAAAAAAATAATAATATTTCTTTTGAAACCCGTAAACACTTAAACGTAGCCGGTTGAATGTGTTCGCGCAAATTTTCCTTTTATTCGTATTACATTATTTCTCTTCTGCAAAACGTTCGCCGCGGAGGCATTACTCTATAGTGTACGCTCGAAAAAGTTATGCCGAAACTATATTATATTATGAGGCGTACGTGCGCGTATATGCGTATACAATAATAATATATTGTAATAATATTGTATATATACCATAGAGTATATAGAGATGCCTTTACGTATACTCGTATGCATAGCAATATGAAGTAATCAAAACAGCGAATTACAGTGTGACTTTATATGAAGGAGTGAAATACCGTATTCGCTCAGTTTGAAGTCTGACTGATTTTTATCAATTATTATCTATATTACTTACATATTTAGGACAGTTTCTTTATTTTGCTTACACATTACAATTGAATATAATCTCGAACTAAGATACTATGGTCATACTTTAGTTTACGGTTTTCCCTACTTCACGTTTTTATGCCTATGGGGCCACCCCCTGATATATACGATATATCGTATTATTCACGAAAACGCCCAAAAGAAAATAGATAATATACCCGTCGTCGTAACGAATCATTAACTTAATTTAAAACCTCCGTGAAAAATATGTTATATTAATATTACTTATATTTACTTATATATTATTATTTTTTTTTTTTTTTTATTCCAAAACTTAATCCGATCGAACGATAACGAACCGTGCGCGCGAGAGGAGCTCAAGACAGACGACGCGCGGCGGTTACGTATGACATTATATTATTATTATATAGTTTGGCGGTGCAGCAGTGCGTGGGAGAACGGCGGGGGTAGGTAGGGGGGATATAAGTATTCAATCAAAATTCTCGGCAGAGGAAAACGGGGTCCCGTCGCCCGTTTCAATAATGAAAAGGGTCAAAAGAAAATTGGTATTGCCAAAAGTGGTGACGAAAAAGAGTGGGGGGAGGGGGTTGGGGGCAACCTTCCGACGCGCGCATTGTCGTCGGCCGCCGCGGGAAAAAGAGATCGGCGGCGGTGATCCATCTTGGCGCCCGATATACACCGTATAATATATAATTATTATTGCCTCTTTCGCCACTGCCGCGTTCCTTTTGTGCTCGTTTACGCGGCGTGCGTTTTCCGTCGTCGTCCTAGCCGGGCGCCCGATACATAATGCCGCCCGTAGCGGCTTTTCGGTTATACGCACAGTGTCTTCCATCAAACGAGCGTCAAACGCCTCTCGCGCGCGCCCGCCCGCACACGCATTATTACATTATACGATATTCTCGCGTTCAGCTCTCGTTCGCGGTCCTTTTGTTCCGAATAATAGCAAACGATAGGAAACCCGGGCACACGTTCGGCTCTAATTGATTTCTAAAAAGGGTGTTTCGACGACCGTTCGTAAACCCACACGATACAAACGTCGATATGCCACGCTGGACGGGCACGCGATCGCGGATCAACCATAACTTCTATGACGACGACTGACTGCGTGTTTGTAATCGAGAAGACGGACGCCGCACGACCAATTTTTAACGGGTTTTGTACAGGAAATTTTTATTAAATTTTAGGAAAAATTCAAATATACCCATTTTAAAAGTGATTTAGACCCGTGTTGGTAATCACGATATTAGTTTAAAAAAAAAAAAACATGTTTACGCATTTTTCATTTTTATCAACTTTGGGAATATTGTAGAAAGATGAAATAAAATATAAAGAACGAAATTCTCTAGTGACTGGTGGAGCAATACATGCAATTTTACACGTTTGATATGCTGTTAAAAAAAAAAAAAAAAAAAATCAAAAAATTGATATTTTAACAGCTCGTAAAATGTGTAGAAATGGGTAAATCAGCTCCCTCAGTCGCTAGATAATGTTATTAGTTATAATTTATTTTTTGTTTCATGTTTCTAATATGTTCGTAACATGAAACAAAAACAAATTATAGCTTATAATATTATCTACATAATATTTTTGATATATTAATTTTTTTTTTAAGCTTTATAGTTATTGAAAACAATCAGAGAAATTGATTTTTAACAACTCAAAAAACGTGTAAAATTGCACACATCAAATATCGGCTACGTAGGTCACTAGATAATTTTGTTTCTACGATATTTTTAAGTTGTTGAGACTTTTTTTTGAAAAATATTTCGCTTAATTTGCCTGTTCACATTCTCTTCTCTCTCTATATATAGGTACTGTTACAAAATTATGTCATTTTCTTCAGTTAGTTACACAAATTATTTATTTCTATATAATATTGGTATTTTGGCCGGACAAATCAATAATCACTAACAAAGCAAGTTGTAGCAAGGTTCAGAGGAGCTCTTAAGAGCTTAAAAGCTCTTCAGCAAAGTAAAAATTGCGTGCCTTTGCCAGCATAATACTTACTTGAAAACTTAAATATAAGAAGAATAAAAAGGTCATTCGATAAAAAATGCGCCTTGATTTCATAAAAATTTTGCTATATAAAAAAGTTTCGCCATATCATTGTTATGTCTCTGATCACTATCAGTGTCTCATTTACCACTTTCATCTCAGAATTAGTATAAAAAAATACCATCAAACCGATTATTTTAAAGCTTTCGACTATGTAGATCATGTACAGACCTAACCTCACCTGGGGTTCCTCAAGGTCCATCTAAGTCCGTTTTTATTTTTGTTAGTTTGACATTCAATTGTTGGCCATGATAAGAATTTAAATTCCTTACTATTTATACTGACCATATCAAATTATTCTATAAAATCGAATCCCATGAAATTTTTCATATTTTGCAAGAAGAACATGATATATTTAGTCATTGGGTCATAATTATCGACCTAACTCTAAATCTTAGTAGGTATAATTATTAGGTAATTTCCTTTTCCAAGTCATATTCGCCTCTTCTCTATATTCATACTCTCCTTATAGATCTCAGCTCTAAAATATTTCCTTTCGTCGACTTTCTCCGCTCTTTGTCCCTGGATGCTCCTCGTCTTCTTGAAGGTATTTCTTTTAAAGTTCTCTCTATACCCCATTCGTACGGTCGTGTGGTATGCTTTAAGTCTTCAGTATTCTATTTTGATGTAGGCGCATATTACATATTATACATTATTGTTTTGGTGTTTACTATTCAAATAAATAAACTTCGATGAAAAATATTTGCACAATTTCTTTGTTAATACGATCTATATAGAGCCTAAAAGATCGTAAACGAATATAATAATATTATATTACGCGTGCGTCGAAACATTAAAAATTAACCACGTGACGTTTTATAAATTAATTTAAATGTATACGCATTCATCAAAGCAAAGTCGCGTCAGAAATCGACAAACATTATGGAACATTACGAATACCAGTAAGTATAGGTACGTACGTATATGATATGAGTGAAAGCTTATAAAACGTTTTAGTATACCTATGTCGTAAATGCTAAATTTTTTATACCGTTTATATCTTTATATTTCGTCTGCAGGATAGTTTGACGTGCCAATCGAAATCCCCCCTTATATTATGTCCTCCGTCGGTGTTATAGCGACATGCAGACTAAAAAGTTTATTGACAAAGCTTGTGCGCAGAACGAGACAAACGAGTATGCATATATATATATAAGTGTGTATATAAGTGTATAATATAAAGAAAACATTAATTATATATATATATATAGGGGAAATTTTATACGGGATAACAACGAGATGGATCGTTGAATAAACGTTTATGCAAATGCAAAGTCAGTGTTCATACGTATGTGCACCGTTTCCGTATAGAGTATAGACAAACTGCATGTTTCGCAATACTTGGCAAAACTCCTCCGGTACGGAACACACACACACACACACACGGCATTTAAACATTTTCACGACCAAAGTTATACGTCGAATGACTCGACGGTGGAGAGTGGCCTATCGTCGAAAGATAAACGGTCCATCCAAGAAGAAGACTATAATAATGTATAGGTACCAACATAGGTACATATAGTATACCATAATGTGTACTATTTGCACACGTATGTATGAATAATTCAACGCGATCGAGTGTTCGCAGTCGAACGAAAAAAGATAAATAACGCGGCGATGTTTTACAACTGGTTTGCAGTGCAAAAACGATGACAAAAGGGGGCTTTGGCGTCGTGTGTGTCGCAAGAGACTCGGTCGGCGACAACCGACAACAACGCATCGCCACCACAATAGCATCGTGTTCGACGATGAAATATGCGCGTCCGAAATATAGTACAACGCATATAATGATATTATATTATAGTAAGGGCTACTACGATTTTTAAGCACACAACAATGATATTATTATTATTATGTCAAAACTCGGGATATACTTACGTAAATTAAAAAAAAAAAATAATTTCCTTGTTCTCATTGTTGTGTAGATAAAAATGATTGCGAATAAAAATGCTACGACAAAGGATTCGTCGTCTCGCCACCACCACCGCACCTCCGCCGTCATTCAAAGGCCATACGCGTTGCTTCACCATCGTCATCGTTGCCTTCATCGGAGACACTATATATGATATTTCGAAATTTCTGTTTTCTTCACTTCATTTACTATACACCCCGAAATAATTTCAAAAGTGTAATATAGTATATCAATTTGAGAATTATGTCTCATTTTTTATACGAGTAGTACCTATTTGACGGAAAACATATTTATTATAATATAATTGTGTCTGATTATTACGACAATAAATTGTGCAGCAATCTTCGTGTGCGATTATATCACCTTCGAGTCGTGTTCGTGTGTCTCTTAAATTATCGGCTTAAAAGTCAGATAAAATCCATTCTATATACCGAGATGAAAATGTCCGTGGACTTAAGTCAGCTTAAACTGGTTTTCGATTTTACTTGTCCTCTTTACGCCACGATTCGACACCGTTAGTCGCGCGCGTTTCATCCAACATGTCGAGGATAATAAATTAACCGAGAAAATTAATCGCAGCAAACAAGTAGAATACTTATTTCTATTATATATAATGCATAATGTATATACAATGTATTTAATGAAATAAAATCAGTATTATTGTTGTGACATCTTGGTATATTTATTCTACAATTCTACATTATAAACCATTGATTTATTATAATTATAATATATATATATATATATATTATATAGTCGTCGTCCGACAGAAAAATATTATAATATAGGTAGCTTATAAACATTTTTGTTTTATATGTGCATAAACGTTGCAAAATTATTTCTCCATAGATTTTTTTAGCCATCATGTTCATAGTATATGCTACAAAATCACCAAACCGAGAGATTTATTTACGATTTCGTTGCATCCTTACTGCTATCCAATATTGCTATATGACTATTAAATCAGAAACCTCGTGGAATTTGAAAGTAATCACGGTCGTCGGAATACTTACCCAACTTAAATATTCAAAATAGATCCAAGTGTCTACTATTTATATCCGTAATATTATATTGGCCATATGCATATATATAAGTGTGATCGTGTTAGTCTTATATTATGATTTCGTTTATATGAAGATTTCGTTCTTTATCGTACATAATATGTGTTCAATGTTTAAACTATTTGAAATAGGAAAATTGCATTTTTTTTTCTGAATACCTATACAGTAATATATCTTTACTTGATCACGTCAAAATAAAATAAAAATGTATAAAATTCAAACTACATCTATACGGACTATGGCGTATACACTATACACGATCTCAGAAATTATAATTTCACGTAAAAGGTTATGTACGTGCAGAAAATAATGTTTTTATTTTACAATAGTTTGCAATTTTCTCGGATCTCGACCAAAGTCGTTGTACATTTTAATACTCATAAACCTACCCCGTATTTATCAATTATTATATACCTACAAGAAATTACATATAATATATATCGAATGTCATAAGCTTTTATGTAGTACCTTAACACGAGTGACTAGCTGGAATGTGGGTAGATGAACATATTTAAATTGCAAAACGTTACTGCAGTTGTGCCAATAAAAGAAAACTAGTTTTATTATGGCGTATATACTACAGACATATACCTAACGGTACACATCGGCCAATGGTTTTTCGCGGTCTCCTTTACATCACATAACTCTGTAGATAAATCCAAAATCATTTTAATCGTCGATACCACCTGTTTTAACCACAACAACACTGAAGGCGATTGTAAAAATTCACATTTTAGAAATTTACTCCCTTGTTTAGGGGTTAAAATTGTGTGTCAAACACACTAGGACGTCACTAACAGCAGCATTACTCCAGTCGCGTATACGTAGGTATATAGTTGTCGAGGCGAAATGAATTAGAGCAGAAACCGAAATGCCAATCAAAATCCCTATAAAAGGTAACCCGTGACGACGTTGAAATCGACTTAAAATACACGAGTTTCGGAAATTTCATATAGTTTTTTTAAAAAAAATGTCATCAGTATCTGGAGAAAAAAAAATAACCATCTAAAAATATCTCATCTCTAATGGAATCGACTTTTTAATAATATAATATATATATATATATAAGTGCGCGCCTTATGATTCTGGCCGTCGACAAACGAATGTACTGCAAAGCGCCGAAGGGAAAAAGAGAGCGTGAGAGAGAGAGAGAGAGAGAGAGAGAGAGAGAGCGCGCGCATGCTAGTAAAACAAAACTCGTTATTATTATTATTTTTATTTATTCTACAAAAGGTAAAAGAAAAACCATTTTGCCATCGACAAAGCGACAAAAAAAAAAAAAAAAAAAACGATGAAAAGCTTTCGACGAAAGCAGGGTTTGCCATTAATCAACGTTTTATTACACACACATATAATATATACTGCACACACGTACAAATGCAGTGATGGAGGTAAAATTCTCCACACGCTTGTCGTCGTAATAATTAACGTTACATTTTGTAGCGCGCCCTTTCCTCCTGTACCGTATACCACCTTATCGTTTGGCGAGCAAGTGAAAACACGGGACACAAATATATTATATTATATAACGGCCTCTGCAAGAGAATTTAATTTGCTTAATTTACCGTGCACGGGGCGTAATAATGCATACGAGTATGTGTATAATGTATACGTCGTATTATATTATACGTACGCGAGCGAACCATATATATATATACGAACAATACGAACACCGTGTTTTTACTTTAATTCGGTGTTTTGTTTTTTTTCTCTCTCTTTCCGCTCTACATCCGAAGGTCCGGTGAACCGGAAAACCGTATACAGACACGCGTGTAAAAAGGACTACTGACTAGGAAAATAATATAGCACGAGGTGGCTACGGCAGGGCTGCATTATTTATTGTGTATGTGATATATTATATGACCAGCTCGTGCCCGTGTAAACGTATATTAAAAGCGCGTTTAACGTTCATTAATCAGAGGACGAGACGACCCGGTCTTGTGTTATCTATCCGCGCGCCGCACGGCCGTGTGCTGCAAGTCATCGCCTACACGAGCCCGCGCGAGAAAAGATGAGAGAAACGACGATACGCGTACACCACCACGCGTTTTATACATAATATATACGATATGTGTGTGTGTGTGTGTGTGTGTGTGGTACCAACTACCACCACCACCACGCCTCCCGCGTATACTTCTGTACTCGGCCGCGTTTAATACCGCGATACGCTATCTAATTACTTGATAACGGATATAATATTATATATATATATGGAAGGCCGCACGCGTTTGCGACGGACGTGGGGAAACCCAGTCGCGGGACGCACGGCCGTTCACAATGCGCACAACAGCATCACTACCGTCGGCCGGACGCGCATCAATCACTATAATGTCGTTTGACACCGCGTATACAAAGCTTCCTGTTGGGCCGTTTTGACCGCGTGACTACGTATAGTGACGGAAATTTTCATGAACATTTTTAAAACGTTACGTGGTCCCGAACTTTACGTCTTACCCATACTGACGTACACGGGTGCAGCTTGGGGACCCTTCATCTCCAAGACCCGGTGTCAAAGACTGGGACCGGTCCAAACGATCGGAATCAGAACCATCCTATTGGACTCTCGATATTCGTGATGAACACAATCATCCTCCGCTCAGACGATCTGAAAACCGTAAAGGACTTTGCAATCAAAACAATCTCCGCAGAGCCATGATCCACGAGGCATCCATCTCCCAAAACAACCATATCCAAGTAATCGGTCGTTCAGAGAGACCCTGGACGTCTACCGAATTCAAAACACTTCTCAGACCACTCGAGTGGTCCATCGCCTAAATCTAAACAGCAAACAATCTCCACAGCAACTCCCTCTAAACCACTAGCATAGGCCACAGGCCTGACACAGTTCACAGGCTTCAAGCCGTCCAGTAGCAAATACCTATATAAAAATTTTTTAGATTTTGTTTATTGAAAATTTTAGTGAAAAAAATCATTTTTAAGATTACAACTTTATCCATGAACCTTGTCCCGCACAGACCGCGACGATGTAACTACGATGACGATATTTCTGGAAATATGTTTTGTTAATGATTTAAATTTTCCCAAAAATATACACACATACTTTAATAGGACATGAGTCGCATTGGGCACCAGTCTATATTTTTCATGCAAATGTTATCACCCTACTTGGGTGCCAATTTTGATGATTTTAATACCCTGATATAGGGGTATCAGTGTTGGAGAAGTTCCTTTTAAAAAGGAATTAGTTCAGTTCCTCGTTCCTTTTTTCAAAAAGGAACTTGTTCCAATTTATCGTTCTTTATTTTATTTATTTTTTTTTAATAGTAGAAAATTATATTATATTCAATTTAAAAAAATAAATATTAAGTTATTATTTATAATTATTATTATGATTTTATTTATTAAGTGCATAATTTATAAACAACAATTTGACAAATATCACACGGTACACACATTCGTATAAGAACACGTTATCTTATTTCGTAGTTGTTATTTATCTCAAACCTAGAATATTCTGTGATAATAAATTATTATTTATATATTATTGGAACGCGTTCCTTCGCAATATATATATACACACACAATACATTACAATAATAGGTACCTACATAATATTGATACTTATTTTATAAACAAATGGGTTAAAATTATTAAATATCATAATTTTTTTTATAAATAAGTTTCATGAAAATACTCAAACGTGCTATTATTTGATTCGCTAATAAACGATAAATACGTTGTTTTATATATGTAGGTATATCATTTTACCATCTAAAAATGTTCGAATTCCTTTCTTGCATTCTTAAATTTTTTGGTACTTTCCTGTTATCCGAGGCTGCCAATTTTACTACGAACAGTATCACAATCCGGTTATTTCAGACTAGGTACCAAAATTTGAAAATTACAAAATGACTTGAAATTTTCATCAAATATTTATTGTAATATTGACGTTAAGTATATAATATTTTCAAATAGTAGTGAAATAGATTAAACCACTATCTTTAAGATATTTATAATATAAAAAGATTAGTATATTCATTATAAGTACTTTGTACTAAATTCTTATATAATTGATGTAACTAATATTGTATTTGAATATTGCTCAAAATCGTTTTCAAATACAATTTTTGATTTATCTTCCAAATCGAATACAAAATTCTTATACCTACTATATTATCCTGTTCCGAAAAAACACCTGCATCTGTAGAACTTTTTTAATCGTAATATCTTTCTGGAAAATCATTTTATTGAAAATTAAAAACACATTTTGTTGTGTTCTTTACATTTATAATGAATTAGGCGAGATGTAATACAAAATGTCACTATGACTAATCGCTTAATTGAACTACGTGTGTTTTTATACCCAGTAAATCAATAAATTACGCCGAATCGAGTGTGTTAGATTTCATTTTTCTCTGCTGGAAAAAAAGCGAAACACAAGGCGCAGCAGTAAAAAAAAACGTACATAAGCCGCATTTCAGTAGTGGTAACAACGTGGCGGTGGGAAACTTAGAAATTCCAAAATGAAATGAACTTGGATAATTTGCTATCAACATCGTCGTCGAGCACAAACGCAAGACCGTAATGCAATTTAAAATGAAATAGGAGGCCATTCGAGTGCGACTAATGCGAGGAACAAGGTATATAGAGAAAAAATAAAACTCAATGTATTTCCACCACCCCAATAACCACCCACGTTCGGCCGGGTTCTTCGCCGTGAAGAATAAAATATAAAAGGCACGCGTAAAGGTGTTTTTTTTTTTTTTTTTTGTTAATTTTACAAGAAATGTGGTTTTTCAACATTTTAAAAATCTCGTTTGCGCTTATACGAAGACTTTCTTTATAATATGCCGTATATACAACACATGTTCATAATAACGGGGTAGGATTTCTATCAACCTATACTGGGATTTGGCGTGCACTAAAAAAAAAAAAAACTATCCCATTAAAAAAAAAAAAAACAACAATAAATATGTCAAGTGAGACCGGATAACGTAGCGTTATCTCTTGCGGTGCGGTGTAAAAATGACTTCATCCATCATACAGCAGTAACTCGAGATAATTAAACCCCGTGTAACAACGGAAAAGTTGTATTTAAAAGTTACACACCGTTTTAAACATTATGATTGATGACAATGACTATACTTTTGTGCAGGCAGTCGGGTGACGTCCTGGTCGTTATATTTTAGTAGTTCCTGTACAGGTCTTTAATATATATTATATATTATGTACCCGCCCGTGGACTTCTCCATCGTATCTTCAAAATTGTGTCTTGCAACTATGTAACTATGTAATTATATTGTAAAAAAATTATATAATACTTCTCTTCAAAACTCATAAAATAAGCAAAAAAAAAAAGGTAATCAACTTTTTTCTCATTTTGCCGACTACAATCCTAATAATTTATAGTTTGCGGACTTAAAGTTCCAAAATACTTCATAAACGTGAATAAAAAAAAAAAAAGATTTTTTCTACTATTTACCGACTGCTTTCCGGGGTGGGGGGATGCGACACTTCCCCCACAACCCCCCAAGGGACAGCTCTGTCGCTAAATCTAGTGCAGAAATTTATAAATTGTCACAAAATATGGCCATGTATGGAATATCGATGTATTTTGTCGTATTTTCGTCATATGTATATATATATTATAATACCGTATGGTGGAATGAGAACCCGTCTGACTGAGCTATTAAGGGCAGTACCCTGTTCGTTGTTGTCGCGAAGAAAACGATAGTTGAAACGGAAAAAAGAGCGCAAAGAAAAAAACAACCGTTCGCGAATTCCACGATCCATCATTCTGTTTATTCTTTTGGCTGCCGATTTTTCAACGTTTCCCCTCCCGTTCCGGCTCTCATTATTGCCCCCTCCCCCTCCAGAACCACCCTCGGAGTTTATATATACGTGCGGCGGCGACGGTATAAGTTTGGCGCGTGAAAAGTTTGAAGTATACACGTCGTCGTATACCAGGCGAAAGTTTTGCCTCGACGACGGGGATTTGACATAACCAGCGTTAAGTGTCTGCGGGTAGGTATGGATTTCGCATTAATCACCCCCTCGGGCACGAGCCGTCTCCCGACCCAGCTCGGCGCGATGACAGTGGCGTTGAACGATGATACCGCGGGCGGAGGCAGTGGGGTAGTCTGTTCGTATATATATATGGGCTTTATCTCGTCTCCACGCCGACCGCCACTATCATCTTCCTAACGATGACTGGTAAAAATACATATTATATATCGTACACGCCGGTAAAACCGTCCCTGCTGCACCACCTTGTAGGTGGTACCTATATTATGTATATCGTAGAGTAATATAATATAGAGAGAATGTTCTGTGAAATAACTGCTGTAACGTACAAAGCGTCCCTAAAAAACAGTATGACCACGATTAAAATGTTTAATGTTACGGAATACATTGTGGTAATAAACACTGGTCAATTATTTTACGATAGATAATAATAATTATCGATAGCGTTTATTACTCTATTAATGTACTAAAATATAACACAAAACTATGATAAACAATTCAATTGAAAAGTGGCGGGATATTTTTGAATATTATCGTGATAGTGAATAATTTTGCGCACTAGATCAAACGAGTTGGCAAGACATATTATTATTCCACACAATATATTTTGTCGCCGATACGGTAAGACTGTGAAAACCGACTCTTTGCTCGTGAACATCGGACGAACACCCGATATACTAATATGGTAATAGTAAATCATTCCATGTTTCGTACAAAAAAAAATGAAATCTAGATCATGTTATAAAATATAATAATAATGAGAAGAGCGACGTGTGTGTTTTTCGGGGCGGCGGTACATAAATAATTATAAATGACGAATCGCTCACGGGCCGTTTAGACAAAGCTGGTTACACGGTAGACAAATCAAAGCGGTTGTCGCTGCAGAACTATACTACACATATTTCATATCGTGGAGGAAAAGGATCCCGGGGGAGGTCCTAAGTAGCGTACACATAAATCAAAATACCGCCACTGCTTCGACGGTGGAAAGGGTTTGGGCGGCGGCCACCAACGGCAATATCAGCAGCCGTTGCAGCAGATATGGAACGCGCGCGTAACGTGCCAGTTATAAGCAGCTATTTAAATAATATCTCCGCATTTATACGCGTTCATATTTTATAATAACTCTTTTTTTTTTTTTTCCTTTTTTTCTATCCCTTTCATCCATCCATATGTGTCTCCCGCGAGACAAACGTCTCATAAATATCGTGGACGACGTGCTCGCGCGCGTTTATAGCGACGCCACCGCCACACATGTAATCTCCCGACGGATGTATAGGGTTAAAGACGATTTTTGGTGAAAAAAAATAAAATAAATAAATAAGAATAATAATACCGCCTATAGCTGCTGGAGATGATGGTATATACAGTCACCTGCGTGAGAATATCGCCACGTCCCGGATACGATAAAAATCCCTTCGGGTTTCTGATGTCGACTAACTTCGGCGTACGCGAGAGCCTACGTCATTTTTCTCGGCTCGTCCTTGCCGTTCCCCTCGTATCAGAATTGGCTTCTGCACGCGGGATAACAATATAATATATATTATTCCCGTTTTGTCGGTGGTCTTCGAGTGTGTGTTCAATCAGCGTTCGAAACGCGTTCGGATATAATATTAATATACACTCGTAAGCCGTGTCAAAAGATACATACGAGTGTATTATGTACATTGTAAACACCGAAAATCCTCGTCCCTTTTTGTGCATTATTTGATGTTTTTCAAATCGCGCGAGCGCTCATGAACGGGGGCGGTCGCCCGCAGAGCTCGTACCACAACCGCGCGCGGATTATGTATATATATATTAATTGGCCGGTGACATTGTCGACTATATTGTACACTTATATTATATACCACTATATATATTATGAGAGAGTATAATATCGTGTCGGCAACGAAGACGACTATATATATCTAATATGCCTTATATATGCGTGTAGAGTAATAAACGTATAAAATAATCCGCTTCGGATAAAGAGAAGAACGAGTCAATTTCACACGCAGACTTCCCAGGGATTAGGGTATATATATATATATACACCCGGACAAAGAGAGACTGCCAGTATTATGTGCGTACATATAATATATATATATATATATAACTCGTATAGTTGCCGTGCAAAGCCGTCCGTAGAGAGTGTCAATACAACGGTGATAATGACGACGGTAGTGTTGGCGGGCGGAGGCTCATATTGAAAGATTACCGCAGTAGTTGCCGTTCGGTGAAAGCGCGCCGCCGGGTCGTCACATATTTAATACTATACACGTCCCTTCCCCGACGGGAGAGCGTGCGCTCGCCCCTCGCCGTCAGTGGCGACAGGGGTGAGCTTAGACCTTTATACGAAAACCTACGATACATTATATATATATATATATATAAGGCTCTTCTTCTCCTCCCCGCATCATACCTCCATAACATCGACACTGTGTTATTAACACTTCCCCAATGCCACCACCCCGCCGATTATACTTTACAAAAAAAAAAAAAAAAGCCTCTCCTATATATATTATATATACTTGGTTTTTTCTCATTTTCTCAGCACCCTTGTACCGACTATAGGCTTAGGTACACTGCACACATATGATTACATACTCTCTGCGGGATGAGAATGAAAAAGTTATGCGTATAATAAAATACCTATAGGTAGTCATTTTTTAGAAAAATCTATTTTTTTTTTTTTTTTTTACATAATAGTTTGCTCGGCTCTTTCGGGCGCCACTATATTATAATATTATCCTATGGGATCCTCGTACTCGCGAGGACTCGAGATAATGATTCAGCGGGTTCAAAGGAAGTTCTTACGGTAGGTATATGCTTCCTTCGTTTTCAAAGTTCCTCGTCCTTCCCGTGATTATACAACTATTGATGATTTGCTCAATCTACCTATAGCCTTACAGATCGTAGGCGATTATCTATAGTAGCCGGCTCCATATATAGATTCTCCGTCGTTGCTATAGCTGACATTTGTTTCAGGGTTCCCGCTCGGAAAGAAAACTAGGAACACTGCTCCTTTTCGTCTCCCTATTCTATCCTCTAACTGTCTTCTAAATTTTCCTCTTATTCGTCTTATGCGTCTTGCCAATGCGAGGACCCATCGTTTGGTTTTTTTTTTTTTCGTTAATTAAAGTTTTTATAAGTTGTAAATATTTCCCGAAAGTGACGTTTTCTTAGTAATTTGTATTATTGTCTGTATAATACTGTTTCTATTGTGCTACTTATTATGTATTGTTATATATGTACTTCCTCTCGTGTATATTTACGGTCACCTGCCCGTAAATATATATAAATAAATATATATGTATTAGAATATATACTTTCATTCTCACAATATCCTCTCGCGTGGTGCCATATGCCAAATTCCGGATGAGAAATGACATTGTAGTATTTCGTCAAAATTATAGGTATTATACCGTCGTCGCTGCACTAGGTAGTTAAGTATCCGATCGCCACTGCAGTGGCTCGCCTACGTTTTAATACCCAGAACGACCAGCCCCCGGGCCGTATCTACGCCTATTATTTCATTACAGTTTTTCAACCGTATATCGTTGTTTTTATCGTTTTTCGAGTCCGAGATGCATATTACATTTACCTATATTATTACTATTTGCACCTTATGTTGTGGCACGGTTTCGAAACGAAAGTATAATTCTATCTTAAATATTATTCGGTAGAATAATTTGGACGCTAAAGCCACGCCTTCGCGGTGTAAGATAACAATATAAACCGAAATTCATTGTTGTTGGGCGTAGTATAATAATTACATTAATTCGTTTTAAGAAAACATTTATACCGCTTTCCGCGCACGGTGTCGATAATAATTTACATAAACGACGTATTATTAAGTTTCCTATATATTCTGTACTCTTGTGCGCAGAACGGCCTTCCGTCACACGGGAGTATTAGTAATACTAGTATAATTAACCGTAACTGGTATACGTATAGACATAAAACAGAAATATTATAATTATAATAATACGAATAGTGGGTATATATACATGATGCTCGTGTTTTTTAAATTTCTATCAAAACGCCGGTAACCTCATATTTTTTTAGAAAACACAAGGACAATAGTAGAATCACTGCAGTTCTGGAGATTTCGAAGACCCTTGATCCATAAAGTATACATATCTGAATAGGTATACGTAAAACTTATATGTGTATATATATATATATTTAACGACAATATCAAATTTAACAAATTATGATAAGTACCTTTTCGTTTGATTTTTTATGCTGATATGATATCTAATACATTTTGAAAGTCAAAGATCTTCAAAATTTGTTTTTATATTTAGTATTGATTACCTTCAAAAGTTTAACAATAACATAAATGATTGGTTGACAGACACTTTGTATGATTACGTTCAAAAAATAAAAACCACAGACAGTTTGTACTAGAGTGACAACATTTTTATGGCGGATACTTTAGCCCTTCTCTATACTATTTTAGGTAGTGACAAAAATTTCAAGGCGGACAGTTTGTATTATCATAAATTATAATTTATAGTTACATAAAGTTATACGTTTAGCTTACATAAATGTATACTTACATGTATAAATACATATACGTACATATACATACAAATCAGTCCTATATAATATACATAATTTAATAAATTAGTCCATATATAGAACACAATAATATATATTACGTTCCATAATATTATTTTCCGATATATAATAATTTTTCATTATTTTCGGTAGTTTTCCCAACTGAGAAAATAAATATAATAAATATTTGGCATACATTTTAAGTTTCAGGCATTATAATATTATCTAATTTAAAACAATTTTTAGCCAATATTGATTACGCTAAAGAAATTACCGATCAAATCTAAAATTTACCTTTTTAAAATTCTAGATAAGAAATTTCTAACAAAAAGCTTTTTACTCCAAAACTTCTACTCGACATCTACCTAAAAAGTACTGACTCCTCGCAGTATACTAACGTTTTTTCGCGATTATTATAGTTAGAGTAACGTACGATTAACCATATTTTCTTTTTCTCCTTCGCTTTCTCTCCCAACTATTTGGGGTTGGCCACCATGTATTGAACAATGTATTACATATTTATTTATTTATTGAATATTAAAGAATTAAATCCAAAATCGCATTTTTTTAGGGAGTAAAAATCTCAAAATCAATAATTATTCACTCAGAATAGAATAATATTTTTGAGAAATGTAATTTGTAATATTTATATTGCAAATAATCCATATTGTCTACAATATTTTGCTATATTATTCGAATTAACTAAATTACTTTTTAAATAAAATAGGTACGTTTATCAAAAATGTGTATATTTTTAACTGCTATACGGCCGGGTTTCAAGTGTAGCATATTATTATCAAATATTTTTAATAAAAAAAAAATAAACTGCTACGGGGTTCAAATATATTGTATTAGCAAATATTTGGCAAATTTTTCCACCGTCTCGATATAATAATTAGTAAAAAAAATATTTTCAATTACCTACGTCAACGGATTAAACTGGAAATAATCCGTCATTCGTGCAACACACGATTGTACGCAGCATATTGCCACATTTATTACATATTTTATTATCTACCTACCTATACCTATATATTCGTTTATAATGGTTACCGTCAAAATCCCATCAAGCGTTTTTGTTTCGGTTTGTTACGCGTGTCCGGGCGGTGCGCAACGTCAAGTTTCACGCTTTGTCGTTTTCCACATGTGTTACGCTCGGGGCCCGAAACGACGGCAGCACACGTGGGCGAGCCATTTCCAGCACAGCTCCGGGCCTTTCGGTAAAAATGTACCTCCGTCCGTATCTCGCATATGTAATATGCTTTTTTTTTTTTTTTTTTTTTTTGTCCCATTTGAAAATTATACGGCCGATTAGAGATCCCCCGAGGAAGAAGATACTGCCGTAGTAATACGAATAGTCACTCAAAAACGTATCGATACAATGCAACATTGCAACAGTGGTCATATTTTATTTTTATTCCAAACTCGTCCGGAAGTCCGGTGTCTGCTGTCCGCCGGCAACTTTTGTAGATCGCAAAACTGAAGATGGTCTGTATAATGTTTGGAAACGGTATACATTATTATATCAGAGAATATATAAGAGATGCGCATTTACACGTATTATACTGTTTTATCTTTGATTACTGCATTTTCTTCATGCTGTACATTTAAAGGTTTTAAAGTTTTCGGATCATGTTGTTTATAAAATTACGGCGTGAGTATAATGTGCAGGGTTAAGTATAGTTAATACGTGAGGAGCGAATACATAGTATAGTGGAATCGACGTCGTCAGTATATCGTATACAGCCCCGGTATACTGTTGTAAAAGCGATTAATTTGTTTAAGTTACAATCGAGTTATTATACATTATAATCAGTGCTCGAATTGGCGAAACAAAAGTAGGGGGACTCTTATTTACTTTTAAAAAAAGAGGGTCCTCATCACTTATACACTATTACCACTATTTTAGCATAGTTTCTACTGCTTATCTCTAAATATAGTAGAGGTACGGTAAAATTTCTGAAAAATTAGTTGAGGTACTCAGTCCCCCCGCGTCCCCCTCCAATTCGAGCACTGATTATAATTATAACTTAATAGTTTTTTTTTTTTAATTTATTTAATTTTTAAAAACCACAAAATTATGATATTTATTAACGGTCGATTCGTTTTTGTAAATAGACCGCATTGGAAGTTGCGCCGCGTCGTTAGAAAACAACGTCGTTATTATGTCATATTATTTTAATTTAAATAAAAAGTGAACGCATTCGACCGTTTATTCGGACCACCCGAGTGTCGTTTTGTTCTATTCGAAATAATTGTTGGCTTTTAATAATTCTGTCGAATATGGCGATATGTGCTCGATACGTAGGTATAGTAATGGTAGGATCTATGTTCATAGACACGCAGATAATTTTATAATAATCGTTATGAGATGTTTGGTATACAATATTATAACTTGAGTAATATCTAAGTATAATTTCTACGTCGTTAACGAAATGTAATTTATATAACATGGCTACAGTAATAAACGGTTGCGCGTTTATTATTATATATATATTATACATTTATACCTGTAGTAGTATATTGCGAGTATATTGAATGTTATTGTACTAATTCTTTTATACATTAAAAGTATGTATGCGATGCAGAACAGCGGTATAATTTAATGAAACGTTTGAACGAGAAATTATTAGCACGTTCTATATAAAAGTACCCATATACGAAATATTTACTTTAATAAAATATTGCTTAATAGATAATTAACAAAGTTATAATCATTTTACGATATAAATTCCTGGGATGTCGGTAAATATTATGTTTATCCATTTTTTTATCTTAACTAAACGAATTACAAGTACAAAAATAATAGTTCTTTGCCATTATTAAAATTACAATTAGTATTGTTTAAAACTATATTTTATTCTGTCATAATTAACCAATTAGTGTACAAACAACTTATCTATTATTATTTTATCGTGGCTAACTGAAAAGTCTTAAAAAATATATAATTAAACATTCCGTGAATACAATATTTAACGTGTGTACATAATACGCTCGTGATACGAACCGGAGACGGCGGAACAAGGCGACAAAAAGACTTTGGTCAAATTGCGAGTCTCGTATATGTGGAGTCTGCGGAACGAGACATCCAGCTGAACGGATCATGTAAACGCACCTACTAAGATTTTTTGATTAAATGATTAAATAAAATAATTGTAGTACGATATTGGTGAAAATCCAATTTGTTAAATTTTTGAAAAGACGTCGTGGAAGGGGATCTTTTACAATATATTGTATCTACACCAAAAAATATTTCGCGACTAGTGCATCGTCCTCTTTGCGAGACGCACACGGGAAGAGTACTTATTATTACTCTACGACCAATTTGGAGTCTGCACGATGATGACAATCGAGTGTGGTCACAAACCGAAAAAAAAAAAAAAAATTTAATCCGTAAACCATTAACATCGTGCGGGGCTAACGAATAACGATCATTGTACACGCACACAATAACGTGTACGCAGTATAATATAATAATAGTATATACGCGTTGAACGAGTCCGGGGAGTGGGGAGAGATGGAAAAATATACTAATGGATAAAATGTTTGTCCGAAAACAAACGGGTCCGATTGTTGGCAACAGATTGATGGGCGCCTGTCACTAGTCCATTACCCGAGTCGACCAGGTAGTAGTAGTAGTAGTAGTAGTAGTAGTATATATAGTGTATATAGTAATATAAGACTTATATATATATATATATATATGTGTATGTGTGTGTGTAGTAATAGTAGTAGAAGTAGTATATTATATATTGTAGTGAGTAGCCCTATCGCTATATTATTATAATCGGTGTAACTCGAAAAATAATAAAAAATTCACTATTATAACACACGCTCGTTATTTATTACCGTCGATGGAGAGTATAATATATATATAGGATGCGCCATTGGTACATTGTACATATTACATGGTGAAACTCGCGTATAATGACTAGACGAAAAAAAAAAACAAAACGTATACTTATGCGTATAGTGGGTTCCTGTATGTAACCCAAGGGGTGACCATAGGCATAAAAATGTGAAGTAATGAAAACGGCAAACTACAGTATGACCATGTGTAAAAAAAAAAAAAACCTTAATAAAAATATTCTATTGTATTTCCTACCCTGATTATTTGATTATTATTTGTTATTAGGATCCGCCGTGGAAATGCACGTGCTCACCGAGTACTTTTTTCACTCTCTTTTGAGTTATTATTTATGTATTTACCTACTGTGTTACATACGTTTAAAATATCATCAGTAAGTTGTTAAATTATATTCAATTGTAACGTGTAAGCAAAATAAAGAAACGGTCCTAAATGTGTTTGATAAACAAATAGATAATAATTGATAAAAATCAGTCCATCTTCAAACTGGGCGAATACGATATTTCACTACCTCATACTATAAGGTCACACTGTAATTCGTTATTTTGATTACTTCACATTGCTATGCATACGAGTATACGTAAAGGCATCTACTCTACGATGTAACCCCTTCTGGTATCTCTGCGGCGATAACCCTGGCGGATCGTGCGCTCGCGTCGCTTGTGTACGCCATAGAGTACCTCATATAAAGGGACTGTTGTACATCTCGCCCGTGTTAAAAGTTATCACGAGCAAAGTGTCGGTTTTCACAGTTTTATCCTATCGGCGACAAAATATATTGTGTGAAAATAATATGTTTTGCCAACTTGTTTCGATTTTGTTCAAACATCACTATCGTGGTAATATTTAGAGTACGTGTTATTAGATCGCAGTAAAACCATAAATTATATTACATACACCAAGTTATACGGAAATGTCGGGTACAAGTCCGGATAAGTGTATTAATAAGTAAAACTAAATACTGATACCTATAAACACTGATATACTATCTATCTATCTACTTATCTATCATAAAATAATTAACTAGTGTATACCACAATATATATTCCACAACATTAAATATTTTAATCGTGATCATAACTGTTTTTAGGGACACTTTGTATGTTACAACCATTTTACAACAGAACATTCTCTGTATATTACTCTATGATGTATACGTAACTAATAATTGAAACCGCCGGGCCACTGCGACTGCGGCAGCAGCACGTGATCGCCGTTTATTGTCGTTATTAGCACGGGAATGGAGCGAGAATAGATATAGAAAAAACAGTACAGGTATTATACTATACGAATACGGTCAGGCAGTAATCTGTCAAGTCTCCTCCTTCCTTCTCCTCGTCGTGTTATCCCGCAGAAAGTTTTTATTTTTTTTTTTTTCACTCACTTTGTCCGTTTTTTTCATCATCTTCATTTTTTTTTTTTTTTTTCGTACCGATGATGAGAGGCGTTCAACCGTGTATTATTATTTTTCACGACCGTCCGTCGTAGTCGAAGGTCAACCGAGATCATATATATAATATATATTAAATATATACTCTGCGATTTTATATCGTTATCAATATTATTATTAAATTTCACTTACCGGTAAATTAATTATATACGCGCGATAACAATAATATTGTAATTTAGTACTTACCTACTGATGAAAAGGCCTATCCCGAATAATGGGAAAGTCACTCTACAATTTTGTATCATAATATAATACTATATACCAAACATCTACTCGTTATCTTTTTTTTTTTTTAGTTATTATTGCAAATAATTAATTTTAAGATTATATAACTTTTAACGAGATAAAATTATAGTTAGGTACTTTAAAATTGTGTATCTGTGTAGTTACAATAGTTACAAGTTTTCTGAAATTGAGTAGGTATCTATATAATTTCAAAATATAAGTTTACGAAATTGTGTATTTAATATTTATTTAGTTACAAGGCACTTTTCTTAACTTTTGTTTCAGTAACATATATCTGATATAATATATACCTAAGTAAATAATAATATATTGTACATATAAAACAAATAATACATTTAATTCTATGGCAAATATTGTAGGTACATTTTTACGAGTAGGTATCATTATCATACATTGTTAAAATCAATTGCCATTATCGTAAATGAATCTAGTAGATTCTACGTGTACCAGTTATACTAACAATATTAGTGCAATTTATTTTAATTTCATATTTACCATATTTTCCAGTAGATATTTTTTAAATCAGTTTGAATATGGATTTTGTGTAAATTTGTAATTTTTAATATTCAGTAAAGTATTGAATCACGATTATATAAACGCCATCTATATATTAATATTTAAAATCAAGTAATATTATTATTATTTAATACGTTTTATTAATATTTAGTTTGAATTGTAATTAAACTATTATATTTATTTTCTGTCCATGCCCTACAATAATATTATTATACTCGTAAGTTAGGAGGCCTAAGGAATTGTTTGTATAGTTGTCGTCGTATTACCTTATGTTACTCGTTTTGATAATTGAGCCATAATATAAAGTTCATAATATAAATCCTATTCGTTCGTATATCTAATAGTTAATTATATACCAGTTTTATATCGTAATTTTTATGCACGACGAGTATGTTTGTCTACGATTTTAGAACAGTTTTGAAAAAAATATAAAATATTTGGAACGTACAATATTATATAAAAGTAGATATATCTAAATAGTAAAATATAAAAACACGAAATTTTTACTTTAATACAGTGTACATAACTATTAATAAATATAAGTACAGACAACGTATTAACTAAATGGTGATAATTTATTTTTTTAATAGCTATAATAATTTAGCCACACATAATATCTAGTAAACCTTATTAATTTTATGTCTTTCCTCGCAGTAATTAATAATATTTATAATGTGTATTAATATTTTAAGTAGTTTAATAGTTTAGTTTCAAAATATTACGTTTTACATAATATATATATAATATAGTAGTAAGACCTCAAAAATGTACCTACTCGGCAAAGGCCGAAAGTTTGTCCAAACCAAACATTGGTTAATATACGAGTATGCGATATTGTGAATTTGTGCTAATAATAAATTCATATGATTTATTGAAAATGAGGCAAAAGTTGGCGTTCGCAGAGAGGGAAAGCGGAGTCAGTATTTCCTCCCCTTAGCTATTTTTATTACATTTTATTGTGATGTTTTGTCTGGAATTCTAAAACAGAAAAATATCATTTCCCCTCTCCATCACTTGATAAATCTCCGTGAAATCCCTCGATGAGGCGTTTTCCGTGTCATATTGTTTACGGAAAATATGTCAAAACTCCTCGGTGCAAACGCCATATTCGAATATTATGCTCGTAGGTATATGATATAATATTATCGAGTTTGTGCGTGAATTTGATTACAATAAGTTGCCGATTAAACAATTGAAATCGAATTATTTGCAAGTTTGAATGTGTGTTTGTTTCGAAGCGATGACATATTTTGCACGTGCATAATTATTACATTATATCCCGTAGTTTAGTGTCGAGGGAAAATGTTGATGTACAATTTACCAGTGTAAATCTGATGCGTTGTGTCGAGGAAAAGGGCGGTGACGGAAACCCTGCGGTGGCGGCCTGTTGCGTTTGGTCGTGTATATATTATTGTGTAACCCTATTTTGTTGTCAGCTGTATAATGCGTGCGAGAAGTGAGGTTGTTCCAGAGGGAGTTTAAAACAAAAGGGAGACAACAAGTGGGTCAAATCGTTTAAGCCAAAACCACCACAATTGCCGTCTGAACAATGTTCAGTTACACTGTACATGTATATATTATTTGTTAACCACCCTCGTTTCGTTGTTTACCCCAATAGCAGTCTCATAATATTTCACCATTTGACGACGTGACTTGTACGCTATATTATGTATGTATGCAACCCTGTAGATTATTAGGTGCTGTGTACGAGTGTAAAATAATGAAACATTAGACTATAGGTTAATTGTAGAATTAAAAGGAGCTGAAAAAACTATATTTTCACGGAAATATCTCGATTTGGGCATAGGCGTGCGCAGACATTTTTCGCAGGTGGCGCATTTCTGTTTATATCCTAAATTAGGGAACCCGGAGCAAATGATCAAAAAACGAAAAATCATTCCTGTAAAATTCTCCAAAATCGAGGAATTGCTTCAAATATGGAAATAATCAAAAAAAGTCTATGTCATTCGTTTCTCGATTGAATACAATCTATCAATAACTAAGGCCTTCTAAATAATATAGGGGCCCGGGGATGGTCTCATTTATACCTTAAATCAGGCCCTAATATACTATACCTCCCCTCCCATTACAAAATTTCCTAAATTTGAGATCGCGTGTGGTGCACGTTCACACCCGACCCCCCCACTCGTGCGCACGCCTATGGATTTCGGTGAAAATTAAATTAAAATTATAGTCTGTACCATCCAAATAGTCGTATAGGTACACTATTTGTCAGTCATAATAAGATGAAGAATATAATATTATAGAAGAATGCGCAAGTGCCATTAAAATGCCAAGAGTTTTAAGCCCGGAGATAAAAAAATCATATTAACTAGGTTAATAATAGTTTTAAGATTTTTAGACTCTGGACCACATAAACCTATTTTAATAGTACCTAAATGTTTTATTTCTATATAATATAATATCAATTTACGATAATAGTTTTATTAATTAGCAACTATTTGAGCTATTTAAAAAGGGGTAAAGAGAGCTTGCAGTATTATACACTATCACATTATTCCGCAGGATTTAATCACATAACGTTTATCATGGCCTATAGATTGCATTCAAAATAGATCACGATGACCTACTGAATATTTTTTTAATATCTCATTTTGTTTTACGCGTTTCAAAACACATCTTATTTCCGTATACATGATTTTTCTACAGTCAATTAGATTAAATTTCAAATTAGTTTTAAGTCTATGAGTATACACTAAGACGAAATATTTACTTTAATAAAATATTATGCTTAATAGATAATTAACAAAGTTATAATTATTTTACGATATAAATTCCTGGGATGTCGGTAAATATTATGTTTATCCATTTTTTATCTTAACTAAACGAATTACAAGTACAAAAATAATAGTTCTTTGCCATTAAAATTACAATTAGTATTGTTTAAAACTATATTTTATTCTGTCATAATTAACCAATTAGTGTACAAACAACTTATCTATTATTATTTTATTTTTATTTTTTATTGGACACAGGAAATTTATATTACATCACACACAATATTTTGTTTTTATTATTACAAAAATACCTATGTAGTATTCATATTATTAATTTACAATAAAAATATTCCTGATTAATAATTATTACACATTCAAATTCTTTTATTTGAAGTTCAATAAACTTATAACTTTTTTTCTGTTGAAAATTCAAACGAACGTTTTTATTTTATAATTGCATATAAATGTTATATGCATATATAATAATATATACCTATTTACTTTTTCCTATTAAATTATAACTAAAAAATATAGGTACTACATAATTTATATTTTGTTTTTCACACACTTATCTTTTATTTCACTGGTTTATAAATAATTATGTACTGCTATTATAAAGGTTACTTTATTTCATTGCTAAATATTCTGATATACATAGTTTACAATGTCTCCTATAGTATCTGCATCCACCAAAACAATACGTAATCCTGTTCATACATTTTATGCAATCAAACCAGCTTATTGTATCGCATACAAGAAATTTAACAATTCAATCAATTTTCTTTATCGTTATATTTTTAATTCGCTTTTCTCTATACTTCGCCACACGATACAAGCCAATTGCTGCACATTCACTTCCTAACCATATCTCAAGGTTCCCAACTGTATATTTTATTCTTTAACTCCAAATTACATTAACATAATTTTCGACTGTCTATCTCTTTTTATTATATTAATAATCATTAAATGATAACCCTTATCTCGTTATTCAATCTCCGGTATTAATACACTTCATAATTCTTTATTGTCTCACCAAACATATATACTGTCTTACTAATTAAAATAATGTATTTAATTTTTTCCATTTTATTTAATGACTATTTTATGTTTTAATTGTATTTTATTTAAGTAAAGATACGTAAAAAAATAAAACTTCACATTGTTTGCATTTAATAATCGTGCAATATTAATGTTGTTCGAACAACTTCAAATAGTTATTTACAAGTGAATGAGTTAATTAAATTAATTAAAAAAAAAAAAAAAAAAAAAAATTGCATTACTATCCCAGAAGTGTACCTGTTCTATAGGTAACTGCCGATGAAACGACAGAGATTTTGTATTTTAAACGGATCCAGTTTAACCAGAATGTATATACGATATATTATATGGCCGGCACCAGCTGTAAAATTGTATATAGGTATAGGTATAATGTATTTAAAACATATATTCCGAATCCGTCGCCACTGCTGCAGCTGTAGTGTCACGACGACATATTTAATTTTTTTTTTTCACAACTCTATTTTACAACAATTTACATCAACTGTGCATTATTATTGGAACGCCGACAAAGATACGAAAATATTTTAATATACGCGAGTATGTAATATATTATATAAATGAATACCTGAAAGACAACCATTGAAATATACGCACGTATATTATATTATAATCTTGACCATTGCATTATGCGTGTATTTTTATTTATCTGTTCCAGTCAACAATATTTTAATTACGCGTATTATTCATCGAGAAATTCTTAAACCATGCCAATTCTTCCCCCATATATACTATACATATTATACGCAAGCGGTAAAATGCGATAAAATAATGGTGTGTATATACACTTGATGTGAATAGCTGGGACATACGTTTCCAATTATTATTTCTAACATTTAAAATATAGTTTTATAAGTTTCTATTCGAATAACCTCCTCGCGATACTATAATTACATATATTACGCACTGAATGTAATAACATTTCATTTTTTTTTATGTTTAAATTTTTATTTTTCATTCCAGGTTTTTAGCCAAGGACGATGCCGTCGCCTAACAACACAATAACGAGACAAACGCATCATGTATGTATAATAAAATAATTTCTCTGTGTAAATGATATAAATGAAAGTCGATTAATTTTTCTCACTTCGATGACGCACGTCAAATGAAAATTATTTTATAATCATCATTCTCCTCCCCTCCCCCCCCCCTCGAACAAATTCGGGACACATTCGTATTGTGCCTGATGCGTAAAACCATACAATACAACCAGTTTACAGCTGTATAATATAATATTATGAGCCATGGTCCTGCACGCGGATAGCTGTTCGACGGCGAATTGTATAGGCTCTACTTGGCACACGGATGTTGCACAACTGTATAACGACAAAGCATTTAAGGCGTTTTCTTTTGATTTCGAATTATAGGTATTCCATTCATTCACTCGTATACAGATAATAATAAATAATATTTGAAACACGTGTGTATATATGAGACAGTTTTTAATCACAGGTTTCGATTAATCTCAACAAATAACTAGGTACTTCATACCTCCCCTTGCCACACCTCAATGATATACATGCGGCTTATCTTCACATTAGACTGTAGTTACGAATAATATATCGAATATAATAAAATTAATGGAGATCTAATAATAATATTATTGTTAGGGTAACAGTCGCAGATTTTAAGGGGTGACTGGGTGATTTCCTTGTTTAAGTTTTTTTAATCAATATATAAGTAGGTAGTATAAGATTCATTTTGAAAGAGCTCAGCTCACCTAGCTTCCAAATTGTGTTTAATATGTTTTTGATTTAAGTACTGATTATCTTTATTTCGATTAAAATATCTATCTGTTCTTTCCCCTCTTAGATGAGTATCCGCCACTATCGGACAACTGACGAGTGAATTTTTTTTTAAAACTTTTCCTATCGTTTTTAAACTCTAATCGAAATGAACGAAAAACGTAATATATTTTTCTCATTCCCGTTTACGACTGCATTTATTTCAGTATCCCATCCCCTCAAATACGATTTCTCTTATTAGTTGTGTGGAATTTATCATCCGCAAACAAATGAGCCCTCCAAACATACTAATCCACGTCGTATGTGTGACTAATGAAAAATATAACTACTAATTATTACACATACGATTTTCCCAGGGCTGACGAAACAAATAAAGGACAGGTTTACAATACCTACAACATTATAACTCATCGTTGTTTCTCATTAATGAACCAAAACTATAATATATGCATACGCTGCTGCACTGGAGTGGCGTAGGCGATGAAAGAATGGCGAGGCTGCGAAGGGTAGTGGCGGCGGTAGGATGGACTTCCGGCCAGTTTTTCTACGTCACCTAAAAATAAACTGTCGCGCACCTTTTTTTTTTTTTTTTTTTTTTTTATTAATCTATTAACATCTCCGCCGCTATGTTGTCTATGTATTAAATAATTTGTTTATTAATTTGTCACATTTCATTATTATCGTTATATATGTATATCGTTTTGGTTTATTTTTTTTATCGTTGCACACATCGTTTTTTAAATTTTTATATTTACTTATTTATATTATATATATATATATATATATTATTATATTATAATATAAAACCAGAAATATACGGTTGCTGGACCGGAGCCACGGCGGCGGCGGTGGCAAGGCGGCGATATTCTTTCCACCCACGACGTCGAAGACCGCGCCGGGAGAGAAAAAAGAGAGAAAAAAAAAACAATCGCGCGCGCGAAATAAAAGAGAGCAAAAGACAGCAGGAACAAGGGCCCCTCATCATCTGCATATAGCGCTAGAAAAAATAATAATATAATGTGTATATGAAGAAAAAAAAAAAAAAAAATGAAAAAATTATAAAAAAAAAAAAAAAAAAATGCATATTATTTTTGGCCGCTACAAAGGAAACGAGTCATGGCGCGCGCGTATATGATACCGCACAACCGCCTATAGCAACAATAATCCCTTCGTCTCCTCGCTCTCTCTTCCGTGTCCGTTTTACTCATTCAATCGTTTCGTATACATGCACACACGCGTGCACTCACACCACTACAAAATGTACACACACGCGCGCGCGCGCCCGCTCTCGTCCATTCATAAAAGCAAAATATTATAAATATTATAATTATATTACACGTATATATGATATACGCATCGTATCATATCGTCATCGCTGTCGTTTCCGTTAACAAAAAAAAAAAAAAAAAAAAAAAAAGAGGAGTAAAAAATACAAAAAATTCTTCACGCGTTATTATAACACGTCCTCCCCCACCCATTCTTCTTGTATTTTCTTCTGCACTATCAACTGAGTGCGTATCACTCGTTTGCCATGTCATTAATGACCCGTGAATACAAAGTGTGTTCCACGCGCGCCCTCTTATTAATTAAGAACCCTGGCCCGCGGTTACAATGTGTTATCACGTATAACAGTGGCGGTAGCCAGGATTTAAGCAAGGATGGGGGGTGGGGGGAGGCCAATAAATACCATAATTAAAATAACGTTTTTTATTATATTTAAAAAAGTAATATTAGCATTAATAAAATATTTACTACCTATTTAATAGAATATGTTTAATGCTCAGGTAACATAATAACTAATAAATTATAGTAAATAAATAATACGTAATAAATATAATGTTCGCATATTTAAATAAAAAACTATTTACTCGTTAACTAGCGTCAACATATATTTTATTTATTGTGTCCAATCTAACATTTGCATATCCTTCTGGGAGATCTTTCAGAAAATTCCAACAAAATATCTTTCTCTATATTGTTATAGTGTAACTCATCTTTATTTATGTTAGCTATAACGCCAAGCTTAACTCTTATATGCTACTTTAGATTTATACCAATATCGATATTAATTTGATAATTTATACACATTTGATAGTTCAATAAATTAGAATTTGATTTAAATATTAGAACGGCTATCTATGACTATCTATAGATAATACAATATCTTTTGCTCATCACATATTATCCTTGTTAACCTAATGAAACTTGGTTACTGAATTTAACAAACACAAGTTTTGGTTATTGATAAGATAATAAAAAACATAATTAGGTTTATCGTGAAAACATGCGTTAAGTACGTTAATAATGTATAGACCTTATATTATAATTATAAAGCTGCTATTGTTAAAATTAGATCATATAAAATTGCTATAAAAAAAAAAGGCCCATGGGAGGGGCCATGGCCCCTCTGCCCCTCCCCCCTGGCTACGCCACTGACGTATAATACAATATTGCATATACCTACTGCTTATACGAAAGAATGTATAAAGGGCTCTGATTTTTCTCT